>OY829904.1:17130000-17362500 GCA_963691955.1 Chloroclystis v-ata
TCAACGTCAATAACTCGACGACCTCTGTGCCGCAGCGGGCGAAGGTCGCCTGGACGCGAGAGGTAGCAGGTTCGATTCCGCCTCGGTACAAAAGTTTGTCCGATCTGATATGAAATATTTTAATGTAGTATTCTTTATAACTAAACTGCGATTCTATAAATAACTGATCCTTATGTTCCAGTTATTACGGTCGCATGCAGCTAGAAGAGTTTCCATCTTGTTTGTGGACAGATAACAAAGAAATACCAGGTTAGTTTAAATTCATAAATCCTGTTTATTTTAGATTTGCCGTTGTAAAGTATGTCTGTGTGATTTGCGCAGTTTCTTACTAGTAATGCCCTAAAAAGTAAGGTAATTATTTTTAATTTTAATTTTTAAAATGGTTTTTTTATTTTTTAGCTTAGACATAACTTCGTTTGAACTGTGTTTCCTTGCTATTTGAGCCTGGACCAGTCAGAATAATATAATATTCATTTATACGGGGTGATATCAAAAATAATGATATTCGGGATAAGTTTATTATTCAATTAAATGATGGTTTACAGCGGAGAGGCAGCGCGCGGCTGATTGCGCCGGAGTCGATCTGCTCGACGCCTTGGGTTTATGGCGTTGGCATACTAGTGTCACAGCTCACTTTACTCGTATTTTTATGCTAATTCCAATTCTGTTGACGACAGTATTTGTTTCTAAGTATAGGTATAATCTGTTCGTTTTTAAATATGCTCTTATTATTTATTAACTGTTATATTTTAGCGTATAGCAACAAAACAAAGCATGGGCTTTAGGAGAAGAACAGATACTTATCCATGGAAAGGTCAATTACGTTATAAATATTTCTCTGGAAAACTCGTAAAATAAATTATTAAGTATATTTTTCAGAATAATGAAAACTAATAGCTAGCTTGCAAAACAGACTATATATTATAGCAATAGGCTCAAATAATAAAATTAATTTATCGCTGTAGGATATTAAACGAACGTAAAGCAAGATAAAACTAGTAATAAGATAAATCTACTTATAACATTCTGGTCCGAAATTATTTTTATGAAATTAGCTTGTTAGATCTTAGAATCAGTCAACATTAAAATTTTTTGCTCTTTATAAATATTGCAAAACAAGATTTGCGGGGTCAGTTAGTTTCATTTAAAATGTAGTATTCACATACAAACAAACTGCTTCACATCCTCACCTATACGTGTGCAGAATTCCTCATTTATGGCTGATCCCGGCGTTATTAATTTCAATAAAACCGCGGCAGTTATGGCGCATTATAACCAACTGATAGCTGTTGATGAATTGATGCTTCGTCTCCAGCGCAGTTATTAAAGGATTATCCCCATTGCTCATCATCATTTTAACCGTCAGACGTCCACTGCTGGTCGTAGCCTCCTTTGATGACTCCCAGTTATTGCGGTCGGACCGAGAACCACCAGCCTTCCCAAGATCGTTTTCAGTATTCATTAATTTACGCACACACAAATAGGTATTTTCATATTAAAAAAAATAAAATTCATGCACCTTGTTTAAAAGGTATATGTATGGCAAATTTAAAAATTACAAACTTATCTAGGTATATATAAGTAATATTCGTCCGTCCATCCTCTTGGTCGACGTGTGCGCCCGATCCGTGGTCTCGGTTCCAGTACTCCTCAAAGCTAAAGCTAAAACTGTTGTTGTGTCCAACCAGATCCAAGATTGTTACTAGGATAGAATAAATAAATATGGATGGACAATTCACACAGAAAGCTCAAGTCTCGCTAAGTTTGTGTTATGAGTATGATAAACATAATACTACATTGAAAAACGTCCCGGACGAATGTGGACTAAATCAGATTAATAGATATTTCTTATTAAACCTAAAAAACAACCGGAATACAAAATAACTTCATATTTTAGTTGTATTGAATGTACATTTTTTTTTTCAATATAAATTATTATTGAATTCTATTTTTATTATGTTTCTTGTTATTTCAGCACAGAATATAACCTATGATTTAGTGTGACGAAATGTTTTGGTTAACAAAGACTAAAAAATTAGAAGTAGGTATCTATGTGCAAAATATGATCGACTGTATTTGACCTCCATTTATAAACGAGTCCGTGTGAATGAACCGACCCTCAGCCCATAAACTCGAGCCGAATTAATCTCGGATGAACCGATTGTGACGCGGTTTATGGTTATGGATCATTTGTAGTGCCATTGTAAATGTTAGCAAGTGTTCGATAAGTGTTTGTCGTTCGCTCGCAATTTATGTGTTTGGTTTTTGAAAGGTTTTTGGGTTCTTATGGTGATAATGTACTCTAATTTGTAATAATGGAATACAAAGGACGAATATTTTTGTGTCTTATGTGTTTCGTGTGAAAATTAGATAAAATGAAAATGAACTCTACTGGCGAGACATATGCCTATTGGGACGTTATATGGGCTATGATGGTGTTTTATATAAAATATTATATACAGGGCGTCCCACGGCCATGCCACATGGAGGGAAAGTACCTTAAATATTGTAGATAGAATATTTTACTGAAAGAAGACATTATTTGAATTTTAAAAACAAATTAAACTGCATTTATAGATATTTAAATAATTACATGGTTGAACCGGGAGTCGAACCCGTTACACGAGAAAAATAATTATCCTGTAGTTTTATCATACCGATTGAAAGGCTTCGTCATAAGGATTTTTTATTGCTAACTAACATAGTGTCAGAAATAAAAGTAAGACCATGAATTTTAACATTTAACGTGAAATTTAGTTCAGGAATCAGCCAGCCGCATTGCCATGGACAAAATAGTTTACGCGTCTTTCGGGTCAGGATACGGCTCGACTTGTTGCATACTAATTACATTACAACCAGGTACATACTAATTAGAAGAATATAATAGAATATTTTTTATTAAATTAAATAGTTATTTTACAGTTTAAAACCAATTATAACTATCTTAATTCCGTATCTCTTTATCATTTTATCATGCACATAGATTATAATAGGGAAATGATGCGTACTTCTCAAGTGGTGAATAACAGTTGTTTGTTTTACGGCAATGCCAGCTTTCCTGAACTAAATTTCACATTAAATGTTAAAATTCATGGTCCTCCTTTTATTTTTGACACTATGTTAATTAGAACAAAATAATCCTTATGATGAAGCCTTTCAATCGGTATGATAAAGCTAAAGGATACTTAATTATTTTTCTCGTGTAACGGGTTCGACTCCCGGTTGAACCATGTAATTATTTAAATATCTTTGAATGCAGTTTAATTT
The DNA here is from genome assembly GCA_963691955.1 of Chloroclystis v-ata. Classification (NCBI taxonomy): domain Eukaryota; kingdom Metazoa; phylum Arthropoda; class Insecta; order Lepidoptera; family Geometridae; genus Chloroclystis; species Chloroclystis v-ata. The sequence continues at coordinate 17,133,268 of OY829904.1, forward strand.
GTTTTTTAAATTCAAATAATGGCTTCTTTCAGTAAAATGTTCTATCTACAATATTTAATGTACTTTCCTTCCATGTGGCATGGCCGTGGGACGCCCTGTATATTTGATAACCTCTGTAACCTGTGTGGTGGTGTAAAAGTCAGACTGCGACGCAAAAATTTGAGGCCCCGATTCTGCCCCGGGACAAATGAAGTTTGTACGATATGTAGACATTTATTCCACTTGTTATTTGATTGTTTGTTCAAAAATATATATCTGTATTTGAATTTATTGTATATTTAAATTTATCAGTATTCTAGAAACCGAAGAGAACGTGTTAGATGTTGCTGTATGAATTGTCCAGCAATACTAATTTATTTCGTCACGTGTTTGTATTAAAGAAGTCTTTAACCCGTCACAGGCCGATGTATCGCGCGGCCTGATTTACGTGCATTGTCTCAGCCAGCACGTTTATTTGATGTCTTTATGCGCCCACTGATGGGAGCCATCAATCTCACACGGGTTAGGTTCGGTTACCTACATTGTTTGTGTGATCAGTTAGTAACGGAATCTGGTAAGAATTTATATAAATAAAATGGAATAAAAAGGAAACATAAATAAGGTTGACTATGTGGGAGCACACTCGACTTTATTTCTGAAGATGGTAAAGGAAACATCGTAAGGAAACCGGCGCGTTCTGAAAACTTTGAAGAGTTTCACCAACCTGCACTTTGCATGCGTGGTGCGTTAAGGCTTACCTGTACCTAACTCTCTCGTCAAAAGTCCCTTTGTAAAATAAAAATATATTTCTATTTATGTACCTATATTATAATAATTAAGTATATCAGAAATGTATCACCCGTAACACAAGCTTCGAGCTTTCAACGGGGCTAGATGTTGCTGTGTGAATTGTCCCGCAATATTTATTTTTAAAACGATATTAAGAAATTCTTTAAAAAATTTATAATTTAATTTTTAACACAATAAAAACGGACGATAAATACCTAATAAAATAATTTGCAAATCATGAAACGCTCAAAAATACAGGTTTAACATAAATTTTCCAAATTACAAGTTTATTTCTCGCGACTTTTATAATGTACTCTAATGGATTACTTTAGAACATGATACCGCACACAGACCTTATCTCATAACCGCAGCTTCACGATTATTGTCCGGATAAATCGATCCGATCATCGCTGTAAACGTGGGCGATATAGGTGAATAAATAAATCACTGACAGACGGACAGACTGTAAATCTACGGACGTCAGATGCGTCAGCGAGCGGTGTGAATGCGGCTGTGATGTGTCCCGGGGGTGTATTCGAGTGCGGATCGATATTTATCTTTGATCACTTATAAGTTATAAGACACAACGCGACTAAACTGTTCGTTTTCTATTACTGATATTTAAATATCAGTTAAGCTATTATCATGACAATGATAAAAGTATAACTGATTTTTGTGTTCGATAATTATTATTGTTTTTTTTTACCTGAAAAATCACCAATAATAATTTGAGCTGCCAGCTCGTTGTCTATTTTTTTTTATTGTAAAAAACACACTGTTAAATATTGCAATAGTCAAACGACAGGACCTAATAATAGACAAGTTAATTGTGTAACGACAGATTATCAATATAATGATATCATAATTATTTTCTTACTGTATTATTTAGTTTAATGGATCGATTGCTTGAATGTTTTGAAAACTTTATCACTCGAAAACAATTATTACTTGTTCAAAAAAATCATATTAACTAGTCTAAGCTATTCATTTTATAAAACGGGAATTACTCACGTATTTACAAATCACGTATTTAGTATAACTCACGAAAATTTTGAAAGTGAAATAGCCTAAGCTAATTAATTAGGTACATGGTTCTATAATTTTAAACACTTTTTAAATTTCAAAACCAAATGATTTAACAAATAAATCAATTTAACTGATTAATAGATCATCAACTATTTGTAGAAAAAAAAGTGTAGACAAACCTTATCATCTCGCACGAAAATATCACTTGCGTACCCAGAATACGCCCAGCGTGTGTGGTCTACCCACAAACATAACAACACACGTGTTTTATTATTAATTTATTTAACATTTATTGTTTATGCTCCATCTAAATCAGAGATTGTGAAACGTTGACGATTCTATTCCGTTCTCGTTTTGATTATCTCGTAAAGATTCCGTTTATTAATGTAGCGGTGTGTTTGAACAAGTCATATTTCATGGACATTTTTGTATTTAATAAAAATCGATAGTAAAATCGATTGGATTACCACATATATTTTATAGAAATATTGATATATCTTTCACTGTATGTTTTTTCAAGAATGAATAGAAAGGATAAGGAAACTCAGAAAACGATTTACATAATGTGCATAGTAGCACTAGTAAGCGCACTCGACTCGTCCCACTTTAAAACGCGACGTAAATAAAGGTGCGCCGTTTCGCCTACTTGAGACAGCTCTCTTTCTAACTCGTTCTGGCACACGATGCCTCCGAGCCGTTGAATATACGGGTCGCTAGTGCCATCATAAAAATCTTAGCCTTAAAATCTATTCTTACAAGATACAAAGTTAGTCGGATAGGTGGTTTTTTCCAAAACATTTATATACCTAACATTAAAAAAATATTATATTTTTGTTCAAAATTTAAATAAAAACCAATACTTATATTATTAGTAATTGGGAACAACAATTCGTATGATCTGCAAATATTTGTTCCGGGTGTCTGGGTGTTATATATCTCGTATAATAAAAATATCTATCTATGTATGTATATTATATAAAGTATATCAGAAATCAAGCACCCGTAAACACAAGTTTCGAGCTTACCACGGGGCTCTAGATGTTGCTGTGTGAATTGTCCGGAAATATAAATTTATTTATTAATTACCTCTACCACTTCAGCATTCAATCAACAGCACATCGCGTCACCTGCTATATCTTATAAAAGAACCTATCCATAAAACTGTTTTACATTTATAGGTACAAGCTCTCCAAACTCCTTTCAAACCATAATACTCTTAATATCTTTGACTGAGGGTATATTTTAGCTCGCAGCCCCGTTGCCATGGTTACCGCGACTTTTGAACCTTTCGATAGGTATCGATATGTACCGAATGGAGGGTTTAAATTGGACGGGGGTGTTGTACAAGGTTTTTATTTCCTCTCAGATAACTAAGCAATCTTGTTCCTACTCACCCTCCTTATATTGCAACGAAGAGCTCTCTGTGTGAATCTATGTGAATTTATCGTTGTCAATGTTAGATGGCTAAATTTTGATTGTTGTACCTTTTTTACGATTGTAAGGTATTGAAAAGTGTGCGTAATAACATTCATGTTTGTGTATAGTCTGTAAGATTCATTTTGTGACTTTTAACGTTTAAAAATAATTATTTTTATCCAAAATAGATTAGACCAGTTTTAAGAAGTACAGAAGATTTAACACAATGACTGCCTAATGACGCACGGGCCTGTACGAGAGCTGCGTCGAGGCGCAGTGAGAGTTGAATGTTAACACAGAGAGGGGTATACCTAAGGTAGCATAGCTAGAGTAGCGTAGCTTTGTGTAAATGATAAGCTAGCCCAAAACTAGACTAGGATAAAATAAGAGGCGCAGATATTGTCTGCACCTCGTCATAGGTTCTTATACTTTGATTATGTTGAAGTCGGTTAATTTATGCAGATGTCATAGGGGAATAAAGACATTGAACATTGGCCCTTGTTCTTCTACGAATCTCCTCATTTCTGACTGGACAGAGAAAGCTCGTTCCCTTTTCATAGTTGTTTGAGGGCCGCGAAGATGTTTGGCTATTTTAGGATAAATAAATAAAATAAATGCACGTTATTTTGACTAAACTTTTATTTTAACCACTTGACTGCCACGCACCATCACAAATTTCATTTAAAATATTCATTTATTTTATTTAAATGTACCATAGTGGGTTGAAAGCAGATAACTGTGTTCTATGACTGTGCAATTATTATTACAAGCAAATATTTTAAATCTCAAGCTCTTTTCTATTTTATCTTACGTTTATGTCTATAAATATTTATGTGTTCACAGGGAGAGCCAAAAATGTGCCAAGATAAGATATTTCTTATAAGTTCTATATCACGGTCTGTTATTCATACGTTAGTAAAACATTTATTATATTTATATTAGAAAACAAAGTAGTACTTATTGATCTCTAAAATTTAGTTTTAGGTTTATTTACAAGAGGTGAGAAATTATAGAGCAAATACTAATGAAAATAGAAAATTACTTCGTAAACTAGAACTTAAATACATTTAATAAGGCTATTAATAATTTAGCGTACCTAATGAAATTTACTATTTAGTGGTATAAAATCAATGTGAATGTTGGGCACATTTCTGACTCATACAAGTAGTTAGTATGTATGGACGCGTGGTCGTAATACGTAGTTTATAAGTACAATAGTTAAATTCGTTTAAATATTTATTTACACTTACAATTTACATTATCGTTATTGCATTGCGCGTCTTAGCGACAATCGTTAAAATACTTTCGTTAATCCTTAATAAGAATGTTATTTACAAATAATAATTTATGGATAACATTTTGTTTTATGTCACAGAAAATAAATGATTAGAATAAACAAAGTAAATATCAGAAAGATTTTTTCAGAAACATAATGAGAAACCTACTTTTTAGTCATCTGTCATATTTTTTAAATAAATGTCCTAATATTAGTTTCTTAGACACTTGGCACCGGGAGGGTTAAACTTCACAGTAAAGTTATAACTAACAATAATCATGTAAAATCTAAATAAATTACTTATTCACAGACTACTGACTATTTACAGATCAATCACAAACTTAGAAATGATAATACGCAAAATTGATGGGCTGATCTTCTTCGTTTTGTTCCTCAGCTTGATAAAACCCCTCGTTGGCTTGATCAAGACCGTTTGACTCGAACTTGGACCTGACCTGCCAGTTCGACAGATCGAATGGCACATCGTCGTCCTTCAATGTTCGCGGCACTACATCACTTTCAACTTTATACTGGTTAACTTTATAACTGTCAATGTCACTGTCATATCTGTCGGTTGGACAGAGGGCGCTGGCGTCGTACCCGCGCTCGAAACACTTTGTAATTGGAATGTCTTTGTCGTGTTCTTTGGCGCGGGGCTGCGGCGGGGGCGCCGGGGGGGTGGATCACTGGCGGTGCAGCGCCATCTGGTGGGACATGTGCAGCTCGAGCCGCGGCCGCTTGGCGTCGTCGTCGTCGCTGCAGTCGTTGTCGTGCGCGTCGTTGTCGTCGCACTCGTCGCCGAGTTCCTCCTGTTTACGTTTCGCGGTCGCCATTTCGGCCGCGTGCTTTTTCCGCCATTTTGTTCTTCTGTTTTGGAACCAGACCTGTGAAAAAGAAACTTAATTAGTAAAAAGTATTGGTAATTAATTGAAATAATTCCGCAGTGGTTATTTCTGTTAGCAACAATCAACTAAGCAATGGTATTTAAAACCAAACCATTAATAAATTGATTTCCATCAGGGATAATCTATACTAATATTATAAAGAGGAAAGATTTGTTTGTTTGTTTGTTTGTTTGTTTGTAACGAATAGGCTCCGAAACTACTGGACCGATTTCAAAAATTCTTTCACCTTTGGAAAGCTACATTATCCCCGAGTAACATAGGCTATATTATATTTAAAAAAAATTAGGGATCCTTACTAAAACTCCAATAATGTAACATAAGGTGTTAAAAAAAGACCTGAAAAATTCCTTACGACGCGTGCGCTGCGAAAACTATTGATGATAGAACAAAATCATGTACTACGACTTTGCAGAACTCATCATTATCTACAAAAAATGTCGCGACAGCATATGTCTAAATATTATAGTTATGTCACAGTAAGCAGTTTTTTATTCAAAAATATTAATTTATATATGCCGCCTCTTGAAAGGGTCTTCATTTGTACCTTGGTATTAATCCTTATCAAAATAAATTACTTTATATTCAAGACGGCTTTAATACCTTTTTATAACTTTTTGAATTATTCAATTCGGACATTTCATTCGGAAGATATCACGAGTTTAAAAATGCAAGTATTAGAAAAAAGTCTAGAGGTTGTCGCTCACCGCGCTCAGCTAGCCAGCATGCGATGTAGACTCCATGTAAGCGTCACTGAGGTACGGGGGGGTTGAAGTCAATGTAATGTAATATCCTAATCCTACACACATAACATAGGCTACTTTTTACCGCGGAAAAATACATACTTCGGCGGAAAAATATATGCTTACGCGGAAAAATTCGATTTAGATAAAATTTAGTATGCAGAAGATAGTTGCAAATTAGATAGTTGTATATGGCGAGAGACTTTTCACCGCGGAAAATACATGCTTCCACGGGAAAATAAATGATTACGTGGGAAAATTCGATTTCGATGAAATTTTGTATGTAGATAGTTGCAAATAAAAGTATATGGCGAGAGACTTTTTACCGCGTAAAAATTATATGCTTCCGCGGGAAAATATATGCTTACGCAGGATAATTCGATTTGGATGAAATTTAGTATGGATATAGTTGCAAATAAAAGTATATGGCGAGACGAAGTTCGCGGGGGCTGCTAGTTTATTATAATTGAATATTACGTATACCTAAGACCAACGAGATCACAAATATATTTGTCGACAAATATGCGAAATATACCTCTCCAACTAAAAGCACGATAAAGTTGCAAACATCAGAACTTTCGATGTCTATTATACATCATAGCAAGTGTGAAAACAACACAATGCCGCAAATTTTCAGGTTTGTTCAACAAGCCAAATATAAAGAGAGCCGCAGCGTCATGTGAACCTAATCGCTTGCCCCGACATCATAATACCCCATTAAATACCGCCTTTTAAGTCGCAGCGCAAACTTTCACCTATCTCCCTCCTACTCAAACCTCCTCCCCCAAAGACAGAGATAGACATAGTAGCCACGCTCGCGGTAATTAAGGGTCGTTTTGCAAATTACACGGTACTTAACCACCCATATAACGCTCATTAATCAAAGAAAGCTTTCTCCTTTCGTTCTAGCTTTTAGGGTATATGCTGTCTCTTTCGTGCGGAAGGTAGACAGGAGTTTAATTAGGTCATAAATACATTTTCATGATTAGAAGCGCTTCGGCGGCCGTAGGGAGCAGATGTCGATCTGACGCTCAAATTACGTAGAATTAGGTCTTGTCGGCCATCGTTATGCTAATTTTGGCGGGAGTTGATTGCTTGTACTTTCTATTAAAATGAACAATCTTTTTTCGGGTATTTAAAACAAGTTTAAACAAAGAAAAAGCTTTTAACGCTGTTTGGTTGCTTTCGTAGAAGGTGCTACGAAGTGCTACGAAAAACGCGTAGCGCCATTTTTTGTTCTGTATTATTGAGTATAATAATTATGATTATTTTTATCTTTTTAAAACTCATAACATAAACCTGTGCTTCTCTTTCATATACAGTGATTATCTATCGTACAGACAGTAGACATACTCAATCATCGCGCACATCTAATCGCTTACATAATCCGCCGCGTACTGAAGCGAAGGCTTATTAATAATAATCATTTGATTATTAATAATGTATTACTGTGGCCTCAATGAGGCAAGCATTGCCAGTTCCCGTGAGAAATGTATGGGTGTGGATGGATGAGTTTGTATGGGTGAGAAAATGCATCATTTGCTAGGTTCTATTGGATCTTTGAACGGTAGTCATCGGCTAATTTAAATTTATTTTTAAACACATAACGGCACATGCAGCGCAATGGCTGATAATAATTGATAAAGCGTCAGAAACTATTTTAAGCAAACTTCGATACCTATTCCATCACTCAGTATGATAATAATAATAATAAAAAGTATTAATTTATGTAGATGATACCAATCTGTTTTTGTACGTAATAAGGCGCATTACACACGATGCGACAAATAGCCGTCGAGGGCGCGATAAGTCGCGTGACAAATGACACGCGCCTAATGACGCCGACAGATTTGGCGTTTCGCAACGCAAGGGTTATAATTGTGATTGTTTACGTCATTTGGGGGATAAAGTGACCCGTCACTTGTGATACGAGGTTACTGTTGAGATTATTTGTAAATTTATTCGGTTGAAAGGTGGGATTTATTTTTTCTTTGCTGGTTTTTTCATTGCCTATTGAGATTTGCATCTAGCGTCTATTTATATATTTGATAATTTATGTTTAAGGAAAAGTCAACATACAATTAGATATCTAACAAAATAAAATAAAGGTACATTATCATTTACAGGAACAAAGTAAAACATAATGTTTCTAATTCCTAAAAGTTCAACAAGCAATAATTCGTAATTTAGCATTCCCAGCAGGTCCGAGTTGAATTCAAAACTCACATGAGTTGCGAGATGGATCGCGCAAGTTTCGCGTCACGTCGGCCGATCCGTCTTGCGCATTGACGGCGGGATCGCGCTACTCTATCACGTAACGTGTGAATGCGGCTTTATTTTCGCGTGTCTATAAAATTTTTACCTGGTAAATATTTTCAGGTCTTTATCGAGTCCTTACAAAATGTTATTCTGTAAAATGAATAAATAAATATGATTCTATGTTCATATTTAAGCACGCAAACGTAGGCATTCTAAACTTTAAACATAAGTTATACGAATAAAGACAACTGTTTCTAATACTTGCTATTAAGTAGGTCCAAATATGCTGTACTAGTCTTCTGGATGTGTTTTTGCCGGATTTATATATTTAAACACGTGCTCTAACGGCGAGTTTAAACATCGTGAAAAAACTGGCATGTCCTTAAAACTTTGTTAAGTACGCACGTGGCCAGCGTGGTGAATTAAGGCCTTATATCCAAACCAAGCATTCAGTTAGTCAGTCAGCACCTAAATCAAGATGTTCTTGAGTTATAAAAAATTACAACGAAAGTGGCATTACTTAGTAAGTTAGATAAGTAAGTAGGTAATATTAAATTAGTAAGGATGGTAATTAAATTCTGCTTTTATTATAAATAATTTCATCATGATCAGTAGCGAAGTAGTCGCCCACTTGGCAGCCCCTTGCTACTCATCAGTTACGTACTTACGTTACGCAAACAGCGCCATAAAACTCAATAAAGCTGTTATCCAACTCATTCTGTTTAATTACCTGCGAGGGCGTAGGGGTAGTTATGTAGCTGTTGTAAGTGAAACTACTCGCAACTATTAAAGAATAAGATGGTTGAATGATAATGTTAAAGATGTAGTTGCATGTTTACCTAAGTTTTAAATAAAAATAATTAAAAAAATCCTTAAGATTTCAGAGTATAAATAGATAAAACAGCAGTTTAAATAAATAAAAAGAAACTAACTTGATTGGCAGAATGATAGTTTATGTTGTCGAATGAGGAGATTTCATATTGATTATCAATATAAATAATCCTGTATCTAGCTTTTAAAATTGCCCCAATAAATTCGTTGCAAACCATTTTGCAGAAAATCTTCAATATAAATCCAAACATTTGTATGTTTAAGGATTATTTAACCCTAAAAGCCGGACTTCGCGCCCCTACCTCAAGACAAGATGGCCGCCCTTCCCTCAATCAAGCCATTACAAGCTTCTGTAAAAAATAATAGTTACACATAATTACCGAGCGAGACACAATAACAACTGACACGAGTTAGAAAGAGATGGCGGGTAGTCCCGCGGTTCTGCACTTAAGTAATTGAATAGGGTGCTTTGATATGAAAATGTTATTTTATTGTTCGTCTTATTCTTGTTTGGCCACCTCGGATGTTATTATCAATATTTTGGTAGCTTGCTTGTAAGGGGTGGAATTGTATTTAACCCCTATTGAAATGAAATTGAATTATTAATTCTAGTGGCACGGATTGTTTTATCAAGAATAGAATATAATTTGTCTCTCAGATTACGAGTACAATCTATTATTTGGGGAGACATATTATTTTTACTATTGTTATTTTAGATTATGAATAAATATACAAACAGCCTATGTACTTTACAAAAGTAATAAAAGTTGGTCAAAAAATTGAACCAATAGGCATAAATAGATATTTTTAACGATCACAAAAAAACGCCAGCCTACGTATTTAGATACTTTTTTTAAATAATGCTCATCGATAATTGGAACGTTATTTTAGTAAATATCTTAAGCTACTCCTCATCGAAATAGAAATGCTCTCAATAAGAAAACATAACTAGCCATTTCCCATCAAGTTTTCCATAATAAAAGCGAATGGAGCAATGATAATGCGGATAAATCACTGAATCCGTTCTACGCTTGTTTTCTTCGGCATTTTTTATTATCGCAAATATGGCGATGTATCGACTTGTGCGATCCCGTTTTATATCTTGTAGTTGTGTCGTAAAACAAATTGATCTGAGTGTATTAGCTCCGACATAAATAACGTTTACAGGGTTGCTAAATGAAAATAGTTTAGGTACTTTGTTTATGTAAAGTTTGGTGTAAAATTTTTACTCGTGTTTGGTTGAAGAGTTGACTTCAATTGTGGTTATAATTCAACTCTTAGTCATAAAAAAAATTTGGTAAATTATTAATTTTATTAAGTAGGTATAGATTAGTTGCAGTAGACAGTGCAACATGTAGGTACAGCTTACAGCAATTCAATAAATTTCCTAATAATTAATTCCAAAATCAGACAACTAATCACAGCGCGTATATCTGTCACAGTGGAGTGGACCAATAAGAGCTGTTTATTGCCGCTGATTATCTAGCTCGTAGATAAGGCCGGTATCAGACGCGGCGATGTTTATTGCTCGTACATTACCGCGATGAATCGAATCATCGTTTATAACGCGTCGTACTTCTGGCAGGATGCCCGAAAGAGTAGGTATTATCAATGATAATGAATAAATGGAACTCTTGTAAAATAATGTTTAGACTAGATTTTTGTGTGGTTTGCTTTGAAGCTAAGAAATAAATAAGTTAATTTCTTGATTTATAGAATCCAATAATTCAATACACATGTTTAACCCAATTTTTTTTACAAATGTTAAAAGCATGATGTGAAATTAATGGGATTCTGGATTAGATTTTACTCGTATACATTCCATACCCAAGCTCGGTAGTGCCTTGCTCGGTGGTACCAGCCTGTGTTTACAGATGAGCTTGTGTGGGCACAGATAATTTATATTTTTTCTTAATTAATCGCCTACTAATAAGTAAGTTAAGTACGATAAGTTGATTGTTTAAATCCGAACAGATAAAATCCAAACAAACACTTATTCAGTTCTCCATCCAATCAAACGGGTAAAGCAATATCCATTCCCCCCCTTCGAACCATTTAAAAATTTAAACTTGGAATTGTTTTGTTTTCGAGCTATGAGGTACGGACCACAGAGTATGACAAACAGGAGTGATATAGTGCTGCCAGTGCCACTATCTGTTTGTTCCATCGACACTGAGGAATTTGTGGGCGATGGCAAATTGCATCGATCGCTCTAATGGATAAAAGAATAAAAACGCATTCCAAACAAGTTTTTTTTTGTTTTTGTTATTGGAGGAGTTATGTGTTTGTGTTTACATGCCGAATGAAAAATAACTATCGGTCTCATAGCTTGTAAATATATTATTGCGTAAATTTTGATAATGTATAGAAAATAAAGATCTGTTCCTACGTCTATAAGATTTACGCTTAGATACGTTTTTTTTAGGAATAAATATAATATACTTCAAAACAAAAAGGGTTGATTATGGTAAAAAGAAAATAACCAGAATCTTCATAAACCGCTTGGTCGTAAATCATAAAATAATTTGAAGCCCTTCCCTCCAACTCTAATTCGACGTTATTAAAAAAACTCATTTGCAAATTTGAAAAGACAAAAGATATTAAAGCGATAAAAGAATTATCTCAAGTCTCTGTAGGGCGATGAAAAAATACAACCCTTTACCTTAAGTAAGGATAAAAATGTAAAGTAGTTAGGGTGGGTGGTGGTACTCGCTACTCTATACAGATTATTGAGGCAGAATTCTTGGAGTTTGTTTACACGAGCTGTTTTGTAGAGGTTGCAGTACAAACTAGACAATTGATGTTTATGAAGATGTTTATGAAGTTAAAAACTAAAGAAGTAAAGTTTTTTTCCTGTTTTATTATCCTGATATCACCTGAAATTTCTGGGCCACTAAGCATACCTATACCCAACCATTCGTTCTACTCTCAAAAGCTTTTCAGTTATTTATAAATATTTTGTTCCACTTTTATTTTTATAATGCAATTCCATAAAATAAGCATTAAATTACTTAAATATCTAACTGAGTCACAGAGGTTTCATAATTTTAATGCAATTCCGGAACATTTCAAAATTCCAATTGAAACTTTTCTAATACAAATCACAGAGGTCGCACTCGCAAGACGATGTAGAACGAAGAAACTTTGCAAATTAAGAAAATGTAATTAGTACCGCCCGCGACACCCCCTGGACATAATTAAGGCGAATCTTGTTGTAATTTTGACATTTCATTTTTTCCCTCCCTCAATAATTAATTTAGAAAAGTACACTTAAAATTTAATCTGTGCTTTTTCGGTGACAGTATTTCTAATTTTTTTTGTTTTAGTTAATGAAACGGCTGAGATTTTTGATAGCGCGCCCTGGAGGGCAGTTTGTGTTTTTTTTTTAATTTCTAACTTTCGGTTGACTAATGTATTCTACCTTTGTTATTAAATTGAGCGAGTTTCTTTTTCTGTAATTAAGAAAGTTGGAAATTTGGGCGGGAAATTAAATAAATCATCTTAAAAATGTAAATCTACCGCAAAATTCCTGAAAAATTATGAATCTGCTACATTTATCCAGGTACAAAAAAAATGGGGAGAACAATTTGAAATATTTCGAAAACAATCTAATTTCAACATAGCTAGTCAACAAGAAACCATAGACCATTCCTTAGACAACTGGCTAAACAAATTCGACTTTAGTTGAACAAATCTCAATTTCAAATTTTATCGATAGTGTAGAGATCCCTTTATCGGCGAATCTTGAAATTTTAAAATAAGGGCGTGTGCACGTGATCCGTGTTATCGGCGTGTAAGCCGCGGGTAAGCCGCTCATCAGGCGGCTTAGCCGGATGTGGTGAAAACGGCGCGCGCTGTCACCCGGATGTACCGAGTCATTGGGGCTTCCGCAAGTGATATATGCGAACAGAGATTATTTATTTTGTATTCTGCCTTTTAAAATAATAAATTATAAGAATTGTGTTGAATTTGAATGGTGTGCGTGAATTATAACGTTTTTTTTAATAAAAATACTATGTATTAGGTAGGTACATCAAGTGCATAATTTTAGACACATAATTTTTAAAACTTCCTTATTTATATTCAATTTATATTCAACAATTATCTTTATAAAAGATTCACTTTATCGTTATACTCCGAAAATAAAATATAATGTAGGTGCACATATAATCAAAACAGTAGTTATCCTTCGGATAACCCCAACTAAACTAGAATTACACTAAACGGCAGTTAGAAACGCCCGGAATTCGCCGTAATGATGTGAGCGATTTTATCGCGGCCGGGCTCAGTTGTCATTTAAATTTAAATTAAGGTATTAGTGCGCTCGCTCGCCGCTCTTATCGTGTGCGCTGAGCCTTAGGGTGCATTTTAAAAGTATGTTTTGGTTACTGTGGATTTTGAATTTAGAATTATTTTGCCACAATACTTTGAAAAACACAATTACTAGTCGTAGTGACAGGTAAATATGAACTCATAATATAAAACAGAAACCATCTCAATTCTTCCTTGTCCAAGCTTGTCGTTTGGTAACGGTCGTTTATTTTGTTGGCCACCATAATTTAAGTAATAACTCGTATGTGTGCCTTTATGGTTTATCTTCTGTTGGTTGCCTTAAAACAAATAATTAAATAAAAGTCAACGCATGCTGATTTAATGATCTATAGTCTCTTTTTATTTTATAAATATACGAGCTATTATAATGACCTTAACTGTACACGACTATTTTTCTTGAAAACGTTAACCGTGTTATACAACGTTTTGCATTTCAACAAAAAAAAAAAAATTAAATGTGAATATAAAATTACTTCTTTTTTTAGATTACAAAATAGCTCAAAAACGGCAACATGGTACATGGTATAAAGGAATTTTAGTCAAATTGTTGGTACCTAGGTTTTAACCAACAATTTGACTAAAATTCCTTTCTTTAATTTCCATTCAAACTGACCATGTTACCAACTAACCAAAACCAATTCCGTAGGTATATTGATACGGTGGCGCCCCTATCGGATGAGTTACGCGGTTTTTTATCGGTTTATTCAATTTGTTTCGGATGCGAGAGGCTTATCGCGATCAGAGGGGGGAGAGAACACGATATAACGTTTCAAAAATACTTTTATATTTGAAAACAAAAAAGTCAATGCCACTTATCGTTTTAATTATATAACTCAAGAACGGCTGGCCCGATTATGGTTGGCTGGGACGACAATTTTGAAAACAAAACCCTAGTGCGGTTTTAAAATAATCGTTCCATGGAAGCTTTAAAAGACCAGAAAACATGGGCCCGCTTTAGCCAAGTATTTGTTTCACTATAATTATTTAATTTAAATGTCTTTATTATTGCCCATATTGTTTGAATAGTCAGCTAGATACGTGAATTGTTTAAACTAAATCATCTCAACTTACATTGTTTTCGATAAATTACATGTAACGACACAATGTTCATATAACCAATACGATATGATTATGTCACAAATTCAACTAAACACCTAAAAAAAAGGAAATTTTCCACGCATGCCTATAAAACCACAAAATCAGTGTTTTATTATTTATCAAGCGTTTAATCCGCGCCATAAATCTCGGCGCGCAAAATGGCGGCTTTTTTTGGCGCGAAAAGATTTGCAGAAAGCAGGAATGAGCCAGATTAGGGATAAGCTGCTTTTATTAATGGACCGGAGATACACACGGCGACGGGCCGGGATGGATAACGAATGGATGGCGATGCCGATGGCTGTGCTAATGCTTGTTTTGTTTATGTGACATCTCTGGATTTGTAATAGTCATAAAAAGTGAAACTGCTGATGGATTTATTGATGTTGGTGGAGTTTGATGGGATCGACTGAAATGGTTCGTCATTCATCTACCTACATATTTACAAAAGGTATTTAGGGTTTGAGGTTCGGTGTTCACACAAAAAATTAAATTATAACAATAATTAATTCATTCATATTTAAATAATATTTACTTATAAAAGAGCATGCAATAAAAGATTTCAGTCACTCTATACTATTAGGTGGACCAAGAACACTAATATATACTAAACAAAAAGTTATACAAGTAACTACCTAAATGAATTGAATTTTGCACGATCTTGAAACACTACTAAAATATCCGACTACTTGTACAATTTCACGAAAGCTCTCAAACAAGCAAACACACATCGACTACAATAACGCGATGTTCCCTAAGTACACTTGATGGCAAGAAAACTGGGCGCGCCATCAACTGGCCGTTCCGACACAAAGTACATTTATATAAGGAAGACGGCAGAACTTGTAAATATCAACGCGGTATACTGAGGGACATGAAAATTTGACGTTTGTGATTTTTTATTAATTATTTACGAAGCCTCAAAAAATGTTAATTTACCTTCACTTTAATAATAATAGAAACAAGGCAATTATAATATTGAATTTATTTCATAGTTCGTTTAAAGCTTAATCGTATACTCCGTTGTGTTGGTTTTGGTGTTTGACGAATCACACAATCACAAATTAGTCTTGTAGAAAAGCTATCTGATTGGTGAATGTGAAGCATGTAAGTATGGCAATAATCTTCAAAATAAACTTAAGCGGAAAAGCACAATTACATCAATGTTCAAGATTTTTGATTTAAGTTTAAGTCAAGATTATGTTTGTAAAGTATATCTCAAGTTGTCGGCTGTAAACCCTGTCAAGGATCAAACTAATGTCAATTTGCGAAAACATGATATTTATTTAGTACATAAAAGCCGGTCCATTATGTTTGTCCCGCTGTATAGAAATGGCTCCGTTGTCGCAGTTATTGGAAAAGTTGTGCTGAGTACGTTACAATGTAGCGCTGAGGGCGGGCGGATAGCTTTTATACAACGCTGTATAAAGGTACTGCTAACGCTATAATGTCAGATATAAGCACTCCTAATTACGTTCCCACTGCTGGGACCAGCAACATAAACAAGATATAAATCCTTGTGGAGATTTTTGTCTTGATATGTTCGTAGTAGTCCAGGGAAGGTTTAAAATGTAGAAAACTATTGAAAGCAGCAGGAAGGTCAGCTAGTAATTATATAACTCATTTGTCCGATTGACGACACACCCGAAACGAGACGGTGAGGTTCTAGTCCTTGGCCGGCACTACATGGCAAGTGTAAGTGTACCAGGTTATCTAAATGCACCAGGCATTATAGAATAATTTGATTACACTTCGTTGAATACGCAGAACTCATGTCGTCGTGAAGATGGTGAATAAAGGTGTGATGTTACAGTTTTATCGAGGGTGTTACAAGATGGCGCGAGTTGTCTGCGGACGAACACTGGGAGGGATGGAGCTGATTTATTACTTATAGACCTGAAGATATATGTTGACATAATATAAAAAGAAGAGAATATAATATATAATGTAATACATTCAAGTTCTGATTTAAAAGGTTCCTAAATTAAGCCTTGTAGATCAGCTAACAACTTTTGATGTCCCATTTACTTTTGATTGTACACTCTTACCAGGCACCACAGAATATATATTACCTGCGGCTTATACTTTCAGACCATTTACGCTGGGTATTGACCTACATATTTATGTTAAGTGTCTATTACGCACATTTAGATAGAATATTTCGCTATACATTTTCGTTCAGGTTGCTTGTCGTCCAAGACTTGGTTTACGCTTGTTAACCGCTCTAAGGTAGAAAACATTAATTGACTGTAAAAAATAATAATATATTATGTTTTCAGGCAACGAATATTTTTACCTTACTATGACGAGACTAAGCGTCTCCACAGCAGTGTTGTGCTGTGCCGACGAAGACGTATCGATTGTGGCGACGCGCCGTCACACGCCGCAGGACCTTGTTGTTACGTGGAGTTTACATTCATAGTTGTCTTCAGGTACATTAGGTTTCTGCTTGGAGCTTGTTTCACTCTAATATTGACGAGTTCGTGAACAACTAAACCACACTAAAACAGCTCGAAGAGTTTGTGCAATAATAACTTCTAGAGCTTCTAGAATTTTGTACAACATATTGTACAAAATTCAGGCTTTTACAGAAACATTTTTTTAAGGATTTAGTGATGGAATAAACTCTATTAAACTCATTAAGCTATATTTACAGTAGTGAATGCATTAAACTATTCAAAATGCTACATTTAAGAATATAATATTCCAATCCTTTGTTCTAAAACTGATCCGTGTTGTATAGATTTGCTAGAGGCCCGCTGCGGGCGGCCAATTATTATCAAATCTGGCGCAGCCGCGGCTCATCCAACTGTCATTACTAGCCATCGATTACATACACCCATACATGAACCGTTTTATATATAGTGGAATGATATGCTGGGTGTCACGGTAGAATGTAAGTTGAACATGTTACCTTACTGTGTTATGAATGCTCGTTCTAGTAGAAATGTAAAACTAGTTTAAACAATGTTAATTTAATTATCTAACCCCATTTAGCTGTATTATTAAATTTATTAACACAAAAAATAAATTTCCACCGCTTCCCAGTAGAACGGAGAGCTACAACAGTCAACCAAGTCAATATGTGAACTATTGTGAACGTTATTAACCGAGCGGATGCGGCACGCGCTACGTGCGACCAAATGTCTACGGTTTATAAACGTATCAGCTTCTGTGTTCTGTTCACACTCGAATTTGGATTACGTTAAAATAAACTGGCTTTGTGTATCGTAGTGTAAACTGGATTTAGATATAACACCAGTTTTAATAAGAAGGTAAAGTTCAAATTCATCATCATCGTAATCAAATAATGTACAAGTTTTATGAACAAATTACTCGTATCAACATTTTTCTAATTAATTCACGGTGTAAGTCGATCTGCTGTATGTCTACCCCGTACGCTCAAATCGTTAAAACATTTCCAGACTGGATTTTGATACTCAATAAGACCATTTTAATAAGTGAACATCCAATATATAATAATAGTATAAATAACAAAATACCATTGGAAAAACAGACACATATCATAACAAAAACATGTTTATTCTGTCCGTAAATCCAGTCACCATCAAAACAATGTCCGAGAGGCGGATCGCTAGCGAATGAGCGGCGATGGCAATGATATCGATATTACAGCGATATCGATTCACGGAATCGATTCATGAATATATATTGCGGCTACAACACGCGTAACATTTGTTCTTCCTGATTATGTTCGAGTCGGAGAAAACGACTCGTGGAATACAAAGCACTTGTTTTAAGTGATACGGGGTTTATTTCTTTATGGAAGTGCTGAAGTGAGGGTGTTTCGCCTGATTTAGGAGTATCTTTTTCAAAATAAAATAATATTTAAGTATTTCTGGTTTCATTCAGCGCACAGGATAAATAAATTGGTGTTTTACTTTATGTAGTAGGCGCGCCATTATTGACTAGACATAGATAGGTATAGTATAACCATTTCTAAAATGAACGCCCCTCTACCGAATTCTGTATTTTTTTTTTCTGTGTATTCTGTTTTTCTGTATTTCCTCTCACACGTTGAAATCATCACGGTTTTGTGGAGGGAAGTTCATTTTTAGAATGGTTTTACTATACATCAAAAGTTGAAAAATCTTAAAAAATATTTAAATATTTTACAAAGTATAAGAATAATAAGTACCTATCACAAAAGTATTAAGCTCCCGGTATGTAAATGAAATCAATTAATAAGTCAATCACAATCACGCGCTCAATTAAATGGTATCAAGATCTGCGGGAGCTGACACCGTTACGAGATATTTACACGGCGGGCCGCGCCCGGGACGACTCCGGACTTGTTGGTCGAATCATTAGGTCCGCGAACTAAACGGTTCCAATGTATGTGGATGAAACGTTTCCCGACATAGAGTGGAACTTATGAACTTATTCGCACGAAAGAACTGTGTAAGCTGAGCTAATACCGCGATATAGTCATAGCTTCTCAACAATATTAACAATTATTATTGTCCAAGTGATCTTAAGAATTTTATGGAAATAAATGACATAAATCTTTAAAATCTTTAAGTCTTTATCAAGTTCTGAGCCATTTAGGGTCTGATCACTGCCCGGTCACGGCTACGTCCCGGATATCTTTGAATAGTTCTTAAAGCGAGTGAGACGTCGCATCTCTTCGTCATCTTAGTATCACCAGTCGGCTGTCACTCACGGGTTAATGCCGTTGTGTGTAGCATTTGATTAAGTCTGCATGATTGCTGTAGTTGGGTTAATTCGTTTTGAGGTACAGGCGGCGAAATATTTTTATTTGATATTAGGGCTTTTATTTTAGAGTCTGACAATATAGACTTTTTTAATTGTCTCTTATTTACTTCCCTTTGATAAATGTTTTATCTAAATATTGTTTGGCTTTTAATATCGAGTTTGGTTAGTTTACTTTTACCTTTATTTTTAGGAAACATACAAAATGATTTTCTAATAGTATTTTCTCATTGATAAAAAAATTATTTAAACACCGACTGTGGGATTCAGTCTCGTCTATGTCAAAATTATGTTTTGCTCTCAAAATAACTAAGGAATTTTTCGCCTAAAAATATCATAAATAAGATTGTCTTCTTATGGATTTAAGATTTCACTAATTAATAATTTATTAGAACCAAATAATTTTTATCTGTTACTTCAATATTATAATTTAATTCCATAAGTTTTCCTGGTCAAATTAACTTACGATACAATAAAATAGTACATTTCATAAAAATGACTCGTAGACTAAAGTTAATCAGAAGCCAACACCCCAAACGCACATCGTAAGTGTTACAATAATTGATTCCGCCGCTAATCCGTCCGACTGTCCGCTGCCTGACAGATGAAACGTCACGCCGACGTCAAACATATTAAATACGAACAGATAATTATCGAGAGTTGAGAGTGCTTTTATGTAGTTGAAAATAGAGTTGATTTTGTATTGATTCGTAAAATAACTATGTTCCTGATTATTAGATGTAGCATTGAGATGAATCCATTTAATTTGTATTTTTGTATTTAAATGATAAAAAAATATAGTAATATACCTAGTTGTAAAAAAAATTTCGAGATTTTTTTTTCTAGTAGGTAAACACTAGCGCGTAGACCTTAAATAGCTTATTAAAAATCACTGTAATAATTATACATTAAGAACATTATTTTTAAGCTTAATTTATCAGATACGAGAAAATATTCAGAAAACGACAAACCAATAGGATCCAAACCATGAACAAAACTTTACACAAAGATTAACTAGTTTATCACTCAAAACCACAAAGAAAAATTATATCTACGTCGTCGATAATAAAGTATTTTGTTGCTTGATATTTTATGATATACGTGTAATGATTATGACGAGATCTGAGAACATTTGACGATATTTGACGAAGCGGAATGCAGTAGCCAGTTGAAGGGTAATGACTCGGCCGGTACCTAATGAGTTTCTACGGCTCAGATAAAATAGAACAGAAACGGTTTATCTTTTGTAATTCATGATATTAGTTTTATTGGATGAAATTTAATTTGATTTGAGATGGATTATGAAATACTAATGCTTTTGTTTGATTTAACCTTATGTACTGCTTTTGTTACTCATGATTAAATTAAGCTCATTTGAACTTTCAAGTTCATTTGATTCAGATTAAGGTTATTTGCTTGCTTTGATTCAGATGTACTTTTCAGTTATGTCTAGTTTATTAACATTCTTAATTTTAATAGACATCAAAATCTTACTTTGTGGGTTAATAAAGAAAAATAACACATTGACTTCGAATGTCTAAACGTATATACGACTAGGTATAATTACCGTTTCAAAAAATTCACACGCATCTTTATAGAACGCAAAATAAAAACTGTACGTGATGAATAAATTAACACTCACAAGTAATTATCGTAATCCTAACCGACGGACAGTCTCGATCTGTCTCAGCGCGGCTACTGCGCACGATCTATAGATCCGATCTATCGATCCATCGATCCGTGAGCGGCACTTTGAAATGTTATCGAAAAATCGTATTATTAGTATATTAGGAATGCGGTACAAAAAATGTTTTGATTTAATGGATCATTATCATCATCGTGCAAGGTCACTCGGCGTGGACTGATTCATTATTAAATGAATATTTGATTGTTATATTGATAATTATAAGTGGCTTGAAACTTGATCGGTAGTTCCTAATGTGAAAATAACAATAGACTTCATAAGCACTTGAAGTAATTTTATAATTACATACTATCCAAAAATAGAATTTATATAGGAAATTAAGCAAGAAAATGAAAGAATTATACTAGTTTTCAGGTCCGCAAATGTAATCGTTTTACTTTATTGTAATGTGAATTAAACGATTACTTTACATTAAAATCAAATTAAATTCCCATTATAATATAATCCGTGTACTAAAGGCGCTGTAATCCGTTCTTTAATTGGCAATAAGCTAATGAATAAGGAGCGGCTGTAAACGCGGCGGTTAGGCGACATTCATTATAATATTAATTATTAGCTAACTCGTGTTCCCTACCCTTAAGGGACGTGACCAAATGTACCGATTGCAAATATAGTATAATCACAATCAGAAATTATTTAGTTCACAAATATACATAAAGTACACAAGTACCTAGTTGGTAATTAGTAAATTAACAATTTAATTTATACATTACTAAATGACCCACCCGCGGCTTCTGTTATTCCTATATTTCCTGACCTTTTAAACCTTCCTAAGACTAC
The DNA here is from genome assembly GCA_963691955.1 of Chloroclystis v-ata. NCBI lineage: Eukaryota > Metazoa > Arthropoda > Insecta > Lepidoptera > Geometridae > Chloroclystis > Chloroclystis v-ata. The sequence goes on from OY829904.1 coordinate 17,155,135, forward strand.
TACAACTATTTTTAAATATTTTCAACGTTCATTTTCAAAAAATTCTAAAGATCACTTGTACAAGTTTTACAACCAAATCATCTGAATCGCCCCTGCCTTTCTTGAGTTATAAAATTACAACGAAAAATGGCATTGATTATTATATAATACCTAGATATTGAATATATCTGTAAATACAAACACTTAAAAACAGAATACTAATTGTTTCGTAACATGATAAGATTGCAAATGAGAGTGCAAATTCATAAACAATATATAAACAAGCTTACATAAATTTGTCAAAGTTTTATTGAGTAATTATAAAAATGAAAACATCTTTGTAAATATAAACAAGCAATATTATAATTCAATAAATAAAATCCTTCATTTACAATTCAATAAAAATATGACTGGTGTCCCAGCTTAAGCTGCGTCATATCTATCAAAATATGCTAAACATTCTGAAACGAAATTCCCAAATAAAATAACAATCAACAAAATAATTACATGGAAGCCCTCAATATCTCCAAATCCAGGCAATCAGCGCCGCTGCTGACTGTACTTTAAACCGACACACGCCGCCAGCGACATCTGCCGCCCTAATTGAGGGATTACTCAGATAATTGAAACCGAGAGAGTGAAACAGACATACAGCTCCGGCGCGAGCGAGCGAGACAGCACCCATCACTCAGCACCGCCGCGCAACAGAACGGTTAACAACGTGTCTTCTTGTATATTGTATTATCTTACGTTTTATGCCCTATTAATCTTGCTCAAATCTTGCCGCACAAATCCGCACCTTAGGTTGATCGCTTAAAGTCGATTTCGGATCACAGGTAGGAATTGTAGAGGTTGCAATAAATAATTGTTTGCTCGCGTAAAACTGGAGTGTTCTCGTTTACGCGAGTGTCAAGTGTCGGATTCGTCGCGTTGTTTTATTGGCGCGGGTAAGTCCGTAATCTCGGATAACGAGGACCCGCCGGCAAACACGTCAAACTGACGAATTACGCTCTGCATATTGACGTAGACGCTCTACGGTGTGCTACGGCGTAGATGCTCTACGGCGTAGCTGTTTGCAATGATTTAGCATAAGTGCAAGCTTAACCTACAGTATTTCAATTCTGTTGAAATCTTAAAATAATGATCTATGTAATAATATTTGAGAAATATAGATACAAAATGATTAAAGACCATAGACCAAAACTATTGAAAAGCAAGACAGTGTGAAATTTTAATTCGTTTATTTGTCCGTTTAGGTTTAACAACGATACTTTGCGTTTTTTTTCGCTTTCTGTTGCAAAACTACGTGATAGAAATAACTGTTTAATTCAGTTAAATTTATGTTTTTTTACTCAGTGCACAATGACATAATTTACTGAACCTTTGAACTTTAAAACTAAATCCTGACCTTTATTATTATCACCATACAAAGATTAAAATATCCTAAATGCAATTAAATGTCAGCCGGTAGCGATCAAACACTTCAATTAATAAAACACGATTATAATCTTAAAAGCAATCGAGTGAGAATCGAATAGAAATCGATTACTCGTGTCGTGATATCGATACAATGATCCAATCCGGAAACGTCAACGGGTGCGTGACGAATTTTGATTAAAAATTATACAGGTTTGTTGCCTTTCAATCATTTTAATTACTTTGGCTACTTAAAGCTGGGAAACGATGTTTTATTCGTTTTTCGTGACGTTTAATGCTGGAAATGTACGTCGTGCAAGTTGTCATGTAGATTTGCTGTATTAAATAATGTTACTGGATATAATACTTAGGTATTATAAGTACAAATACTACTTGGCGGGCCCTTGTACTCGCAGCAGAGGATACGCAAAGAGTCAACAAAAAAAATAGTTAAATAATTAACTTACTCTCTACTATAAACGATAAAAAAAGTTTAATCACCAGGTAGTCGCTGTAATAGTACGCAGAACGACGCTTCTGTCGTCTTTTGGTATTACAGTAATCTTTCAGTTACTTTGACGACACCTACGGGAATATATTGAGTGCTATTCTTAGGCAGGCACCATATAGCTTAGGACGCAACCTCATAAGAAACAATAACTTTTTTTACCATAAAAACTGTCATATAAAGGAAACAATATTAAAATATTTTCCATAGAGAAACTAAACAAAAAGTTACCTCATGCCTCAGATAAAACACTCCAGAACATGAATATGGTTACAAATCTGCCGTGAAAATCAACAGCCTGCTCTGTATGTATAATCCTCCTCCTTGGGGAGGGGGAGGGGGAGGAGGGGGAGGGGAAGGGGGAGATAAAAATGCAAATGGCGTGTCGACGGGGGAATCATTGTATCAATCACTGTTATTGGAGCTTTGTTTTGAAGGCTGAGGTGAATAGGAGTTTGGGATAGCCACGAGTGTGGCTCTAGTTGGTGTATGCTTCGATTGTGTTGTGTTAGTTCATCATCATTTCAGCTGTCGGATGTCCACTGAACATAACATACCTATTGATATCCCTTTCAATAGTTTTAGTTGTTTCGGACGGACTGGGATAAAATGGTGTGTTTAAAAGACATTTCTTGAAATACTTTGTTATAAAAGATGCTTTATCTGACTTCAAAAAAAGGAGGAGGTTCTAAATTCGTCGGAATCTTTTTCTCTTTCTTTTTATCCTTGAGTAATTGGTGAACTTCTTATACTTATTAGCAGTTTAGTTGTTTAATAATCAGTTTTACAACAGCATTTTATTCAGATAGATATTTTAGACTCTTCTTTATATAATATACTAGCTTTCCGCCCCATGGCTTCGTCCGCCTTGTAGGTAACAAGGATTTTGCAGTGAATCCGCACGGTAAATAGCCTTTGTAATTTCTCGGCATACACGCTATTTCCATGCCAATGTTAATTTATCAAAATTAGACTTAACAACGAACATACAGTGTTACTTTCGCATGTACAATATTAGTAAACATTAAGTTACCCTATTTACAACCTCGCTTCCAAGTCAAACCATCAAAAATATATTTAACTAAGAGGCAATTAATTCCCAATAACTGTGGACATATTGAACCGCGCCGGCGCGCATCTGTGAACTAAGGGTCGCGACACATTGTAATGCTAATACGCCCGCGCAATGTGGCCGCGCCCTAATGCCGCGTAATGCATGTGTTGATTGATGTATTGTGTATTATTTGTGGGATTTAGAACTTATTTTTATAGTAATATTAACATTTAAATTTTATTTTAATGTTTTTAAAAGCCTTGTTGGCTAATTAGAAGCCTCTTTACTTTTATTCCGAAGGTCGTGGGTTGAAACCACAGCGCGCACCTGTGTATTGATTTTTCATGACTATCTAACTATCTGTCATGATGAAAAATTGATATTCTATTTATTAGCACGTGATGTACATAGGCAAACATCGTATCGAAACCGGCATATTCCGAGAAGTTTTGAAAGTTTGAAGGAAATATGACATTGCATTCATCAAATCGCACTTGTCCAGTGTGGTGAATTAAGGCGAAATAACTCTTGTCAAGGGAGAGAAGTCCCTGTGATTCAGCAATGTCAACGTACATTATGCTATGCTCCTCTGGCACTCTAATGCTGCGTTGTCTTAGTGAAAATTCCTCTTTTTACAAGTTAATAAGCTAAACATACAAAATCGTGCATGTGATTTGCTTTTGAACGTTATTTTTTTAATATTTAAAAATCGTTGGTTATCTCTTCGTTTTTCAATTTAACAATTGATCCAAATATCAAACAAAACCTGGACTATCCTCCGGGACTGAAATAATCATAAATACAATTGTTTTCTTCAAAACATTCGCGAATTTACATGTCCCTCACATGCAGCTGCGTCACAAACACGCAAATCTGAACTTGAGCATCCCTGAAATAACGTCTATATTCACATCACAACTAAAAACTAGTTCTCAAACTAAAATATTGGAAAGATGTTGGACTTTTGCGGTATTGAAATAAGGTTTACTTTAAATCTTTCAAATGAGTAGAAGTGTGTAGCGGATTTAGACTTTATTTTGAAATGTATTAAGGTAGTAAATGGTGTGGTAGATTTCGTGAGGTTGTGGTAAGGGATGACTTTTCATGTATGTAATGTAGAGGGCGTTGGTTGATCGGATGTAAGCCATAGACTAAAGTGGCATTTGTTCATCCACAGGATAGAATTTATATAACCTTTTTTAATATAATTTACATATAAACGTTCTTATTATAAGAGAAGAATATGTATCTAATGTTAAATATATTGAAATATTTGCAATAAGTTTTCAGTCTACGCGTGATCCGAGCTAGAAATACAGTTCGTTAACCTTTGATAATCAAAAGTACCCATAATTCCAGTTCGTTTAATTTTATCTATAAGAGAGAGTTCTATTCCCTAACTAATATCAAAAACAGTTACCATCTCGACACAATACCGCAACCTCCTTGTGGGTGTCTACGGAACCCTAATTGCGTTAACGACCTGTTCCGGGTTCCGCAACGTTGGCGTCTTATTTATAGATACATTTTGATGGTTGTATCGAAAGGTTTTTTACTACTTGGAAGTATTGGTGTGTTTGTGTTAGAGGGAAAAGGTGTTGTGATTTTTTTATTGTAATGTTTTTCATATATTAGGTATACCATGATTCTTGTTTTAATAGTAGTTGAAGTCTGAAATATTTTATTGATTCATTAAAAAGTTTTCAAAAGGAAACCCAGATTTGGTGCCCGAAAAGCCCTTAGCAGAGGATTTCAGAATTACTTTGAGACCAGACGATATGATTAGGCTTTGTATCCCTATTTATTCTTCATCAAAGTATTTTTCGTCTGTTCGAAGTTTCGTCTACAATTTGTCGGGGATTTGTTTGTGTGATTTGTAAACAAAACCAGAACTTATCAGTGCCTATATTACTACCGCACCTTAGATGTATTGCATCTATATCTCATGGGAATAAGGAAAACAACACAATCACATCTATCTATAATTTATAATTATAATTTAAAATCGGAAAAGAAATCCAACATGGCCGCCTCAATGAGCTCATCAATATTATTACAATTAATTTATGAACATAGTATATGCGTAATGCAGATGTTTCACCGACATTCACTCGCTAATGATCGTCGATTACCGCGCGCCCAACTGTCATCGAGAATCGATTGATTACCTCGCAAGCCAACCCAAAAACAACCTTCATACTTACTGAAGAGAGACTAGAATAGCTTGAAAGTTGTTGAAATAGATGACGCTACATGTCTTTTGTAGATATCCAGTTTTAACCATTAAAATGAATGTTTTAAAGCTCAAAATACGCTGTCAGATTTGAGGTCTGGATATGTTATCAGACTGTCGGATAGATTTAGCCGATTTAGGCGGATATACGTCAACGAGGTTCGAGACCGTCGATAGTTCAAATATGTTTGATGAATGATATAGATATGTCTGATTTTATTGTTTGTACTGTCTGGTTTTGAATGCAAAGCAAGAAGTGGTTTTATTTGTCGAATTTCAAATTATTTATTTTGACACAATTTCCGTTTTTTTTGTGCATATAAACGAGAAAAAGTAACTGTTAAGTTTATGGGATCTTTTTCGAACCGTGGTTTATAATAGAGATATTTTCTACGCGCTATAACAACCATTTTAGTAGAATAAATAAATAATAAAGCTACATGATTGATTGTTATAATGATGAACTACCTTTAAAGCACTCATTCAAATGATATTAAAATAACAATTAATAATCAAAAATAGTTGAACGCATTAAGCGGAGGTAAATGATCCGCAAGTAATGTAGCGCGCGACGTATGCAAATGTGCGACCAAACTGTTTAGTGCGACGATCAATCACTGCGCTCGGCCAGGCTGATGCCGGGCTGTGGAACAAGGGGTTTAGTGCGTTGTTGTTTATTGTTGAAATACTTAAGTCATAAGGATCTGTTGGTTTTTGGTTTCCTTTTTTTTGGCCGTTTGGTACCGGCTCAGGAATAGTACCACCTCTATTATTTTCGTGAGTTTTGTCGGATCGACGAAGGAACTTAATTACTTTACTATGTATATCAATAATAAAATTACAATGATAAAAAAATCTGGATAAGTTTTAACAATTTCAAAAAGAGTACGATTTGTAAATATTTTTTCCGAGTGTCTAGGTGTTGTTATTAAGTATATCAGAAATGGGGCACCCTTAACACAAACTTCGAGCTTATCACGGCGCTACATTTTGTGCAGTAATATTTATTTACATTTGATATTTACGCTCAAGGCTATTTAGATTATTTTTATCTACAATAATTCGTATTAAATTAAAATAAAGTCCTATTATTTACTCCAGTTCCACAAAAAGCTCATAAAAACACTTATCGAAAATCTCTGTTTAATCTCAGGACCCCATTTTACGCATCACTAACCAAATTACATTTCAATTATGCTAAAATTATAAAAAGCATTCAAAACGCTTTATTTTATCAAAACACATTAAAATTAAATTATAGCGCGATCCATCAGTATAATTTAATATTCTACATGGGGTTGCACGGGAGCCGCCAGACCCCACACGGGTCTCTGACGGTTGTCTTATCTGTGTCGTTAGTGTAGCTCGTTAGGCCTGTTACTGTTATGAAGTGAATAGCGCTGGCAGATTTCGTTACACGGCTTAGATTGTGTGACGAAGTTTACACATTTGTGGGGTGAGGTATTAAGGGGATACAGATTGTACATTTTCGTTCAAGTCTCTCAGCAACAACTAACGTATTACTTATTACCTTTTTTACTGTACTTAAAGATAATGTTTAGGACGTTTCTAATAACCTATATTGAACCCTACAGCTGGGGACTGCTTGCCAATGGACCCCATCGTAGGTATATAGAGATCTTGGAGGATTTGGTATAAACACCACGCTTACGAGGTGTGTTGGAAAAGTAGGCCAAGTACACAGAACCAAGCCTGTCTTCTGGTATCTAAACCCTTTAGTCTAAACATTAGGCGGTATTATTCCTGAGGCACGAAGGCATTCCTATGATGATAGGTGATATTCCACAAAATCTTCACTAATATATTTTGATATTTAGTTGTAATCAGTTTTAATTTTAGTGTAATTCGGTACTAAGGGGTCCAAGCTACCAAATCACCCTTCATCTATAAATCTAAGGTTACTAAATGTCTTATTAGTCATGCAAATGTAAAAATGGGAAATAGGTTCGATTCTGGCCCAGAACTAATTCGATCGACTTTACAGCGCAATAAAAGTAATGATAAGGCATGTTACAATTTAGAATTTGCATTTGAATGAGATTCTCAGATAATGGAGACTGTTTTGTAGTGCAGGGAGTTAATACGAGTATGTAGAGGGCTGTTATACTCGTACAATGCAGACAAATTACAAATGTAGGAATTCAACTGGATTGTATTCAAATATTTAAAAGATGTATAAAGAACTAGCTGACTCGCCCGCGGCTTCGCCCGCTTTATTCCCATATTTACTTATCCTTTTAACTTTCCCTGGGCTACTACAAATATTTTAATACCAAAAGAACCTAAATCGGTCCAGACGTTCTTAAATTATTAAATCGAAAAGTGGCATTGATTTTTATGTATAAATATCTGGATAAGAATCAAAAAGTCAAACTTGACTATAGTTGCAAGAAGTCGCGTCTAAAGCATTATTCTTAATTAATTTGCTAATATGTTCTGAAATAAGATTTGTAGAAAACACATTAATATTTTTTTAATGTTCGGAACATAATATTTAATGATCGATTTCTATTTCATTGACAATGTCAGCATTGGTAATTAAACACGGATTATGTTAATTTGGTTTTGATTTATGTACATGATCGAGTGAAATATAATATTTCATTTGTAAAAACTTTCACATTTTTATTATTGTACATAAACAAATTTAGAACCCAAGAATATCTAGAAATATTTCCAAATATTTTCACTCATTTGAGATTTAATAGTCTAAGTAGACGTACGAGTACGTTACAGGTAGGACAAACGTTTTCGATACGCTCTAAATAAAAACGAAAAAAATGTCATGAACAATTCCGGTTTAAAACTTACTAATAAATTGGCAACAGCAATTATGAAATATCCACAAAACGTAATTATCGCAGATACGTAAACACATTAAAATAAGTGAATATAGTGATTATAAGTGGTATAAGTGAGCGTTGGATGTGGAGCAGTTTATGTAACGAGATTATCCGCATAAATCGTACTTATTGAATGCGCACGGGCAATTAATTGTATTATGCCGTTTGGGCGCAGCGCGAGAGGACAGCTGGGACATTTAACAGTATGTATTTCACAAGCACAATAAATAGTGTGAATAATTGTAGCCAAAGTTATGATACCTTAAAGTACAATATTTTGTTTAAATTAAATTCAACTTATAAGATGATATTTCGATTATATGATTTATACTACATTTAATATTTTGTAGCAATCGAATATGTAGTAGGTATCGCTGGCTTACTCTACGCTGTCGCGTTTTATTTTAGGGTTGTCAACTATTAGTCAAACCACCGATTACATTTTATTCTGTGAAAATCTTAAAATGCGTCTTTTTGTTTTTTGTTTCTTCGGCGTTGTATTCTGTTCATCCAACATGCACGACTTGGCTTCATATACCCATTATGGTACACCTTGGATACATTAGTTTAATTAATATTGTTTAATTAGCTGTTAATACTACTGCTACATTTTTTTTCAACCCGTTAAGAAATGACAAACTTATTGTTGTTCGTGACAACAATAATTTTGAGAATTATTAAAACATTCAAAGGAATTCAAATGAAATGATTCAAATGAACCAGCCGTCCGACACCACTGTGTAACTGCATCGCAAGTGTAAACACACAACCCCCCGAGTTAATCTTCTATTGGATTAATTCCGAATGTCGAATGAGCTATGACTCTGACTTGGGGGACTGACCCTGCTTACACGCGCATTCACTGTGACGCCTTTGACACAACTGAATAAGGTTCACAATAGAGCGACAGATTTTGATACTATGAAGTGTTTCTGTAATAAGCTTTATTGGTTATGAAATAAGGTTGAGATTCGAGTAGTGATGGAGTGATCTATTATAGGCCATTGCTTTTTGAGACCAATTTGTGTTGAAAGTGATACGCATTGGCATAAAGGATTATTGTTCAAGGTTCGATAAATCAGTACTTAGTTTAAACTGTTGGGCGATGGATTGGAAACGTTAAGATTTTTTCTTCAGGTTCATGACAATGCTTTTAAATGCAATAAATGGTTATAACAGTACATCCGTTATTTCTTTCTTAAGGCGTAGATATGCGTGAATTTGGTAAATTTGGGTTCAGCAGAAACCATTTATTTCCTTGTTCTTTAACGGAATTGCTTTGAAAAAATTACACAATAATCTATGCCATATAAGGCATCATCTCTTGGGGCCGAAATTTTATTTTTTTTATTTTAAGTACCTGAAATAATAGTGTAAAATACCGTCTACTTTTTCAGCAAGAACCGTTTAAATCCTAATCTATTAATCATAAGATTTTTAATTTTTCATCACCATATAGAATAAAAGAATACCAATCATCTCCTGAGCTTACTTTTTCGAAAAAAAATCCCAGCGATTTTTAACGAATTTTTTACGTAAAACGACACACGCAATGCGCGATCTTCCCCTTCGCGGGCCCTTCAATTCAGTGCGGGGCGAGACGTTGTGCTGGACGGACCTATGACAATTTTCTCCGTGCGCCGTACTAACTAATAATATTCTGTGCCGGAACCAATTTTATAAGTAGTTTGTCATTTATAACTAGCTGCCCCCGCGCGACTTCTGCTCGCCGTATACTTTTATTTGCAACTATGTATCTCAATACTAAATTTCATCTAAATCGAATTTTCCCGCGTAAGCATATATTTTCCCGCGGAAGCATGTATTTATCCGCGGTAAATATTCTCTCGCCATATACTTTTATTTGCAACTATCTCCATACTAAATTTCATCTAAATCAAATTTTCCCGCGGAAACATGTATTTTTCCGCGGTAAAAAGTCTGTTCTTTCTCCCCTGAGAAAGATCTCTAAAGATTGTATGTGCCAAATTTCATCAAAATCGGTTGAGAGGTGCGGGAAAGCGTAACAGACAGACAGACAGAGTTACTTTCGCATTTCAATTTTGTATATATTATTTGACGTGTAAAAATTTGACGCATTGCTTCAGATTACAATAATAGTGTCTATTGTATCACAGATCACCGAAACTAGATTACCGCATTAGAATACTTTTGTTCCGATTCAAACGCACCTAAATTGGAGGAAGATGCGGATTGCGGGGACTGGAACAAAGGCGTTGTAGCAAATAGCATCATGTAGGTAGGTAGATAATGTATTTATTTTTGGTATACACAAAACCTGTAGAACTTAAAAATTTAAAAATAATATTAGAAAAATTTATCACAAATAATTCATTTGACTGAGTGAGTAAGTAATAAACATATTTAAACGGTTTATGGATAACTTATTTATTTTTACATACAATAATACCGAGAGACCCGCTTATATACGTCGTCTATCATTTTTAACGATATCGATTAGAATATTCATCATTAACGTTACACGTGCTTTCGCCGAGAAGACAACGAGTGCAATAAGCGCAATGCGGAAAAGAGACAAGTGAACGTCCTTCGTACGAGTAGCCATTATAAGCTGACCTCTTCACTTGCGTTAGACTATAGAAACGTATATGAAGTTCACGGGTCTGACACTTGGTCGCAACTAAAGCCGTGTTTCGAGGCGGGGCTTTTCATAATGGTTGATTTAACCATATGTTTGGCGCGCGGTCGTCGCTTGTCATGCGGTATCTAGTGGGGTTTATCTATGATTGTAGGCTACACAACTAATTCTGGTTAGCGCTGCGCGTAATATTTTCGATATGCCAGCGCCACGCGGGGCACGCGGTCGCTGTTGTCAACTCACGTAGTCGTTTCTGCCGCGATTTTCACTGCATACTCGCTCTTAACGTCGTACTGACGGTTTTACGACAAAGTAACAATTTTTATAACAGACAAAATGTGACAAATATATTTTCATTAATTTATTGAAAGTATAATTTATAAATTAAATAGTTATACAAATTTCTCGATACTTCCAACTAAGCGTAAAGAATGTATTTGGTCTAAAGCAAGCCTAATTTAATTAATAAAGGCTCAAGCGCTCGGGATTTCTAACGTTGCGTGTAAAATCTGTAAATAATCATTTCATAATCATAATTATCATATCATATCGTCCATAATTACACTGTATAGTACTCGTAAGTAATAAAGTATAAAGTAATATAATAATATGTGCCCAATAATAATATGAATAGTGAATGCTCCCGTCCCGGATCCGTCACGTCATCGCAACTGTTGCACATTACTCGCGTTACGGTCCATTTAGCGCGACTTAGGACTTTTTGCATTAAGGGCTGATCTACACGAGGAGACAAATAGTTGCTAGTTTTTGCTACAAAGTAAACATTTGCTTTTGGACTTGTTGAAGTTATATCCACAGTAATAGAGAGGACTTGTGTGTTATACAAATATTTGTAAAACACCTAATGTATTAAGATTTTTCTTTTATATTTAAACTATTATTTAAAAGGCCAGACCAACCAGATTTATTTTTACCAAATGTGCAGAATTACTCGATATTAATTTAAAAAAATCCGAAATAGTAACATATTAAATCGGAATCACGTGTATCAGGCAGCTTTCATTCTTATTAATTAGGTACAACCTTAATTAATCAACAAAATGCTACCTACTTTATCATTAAATTTCAAGTTGCAGCGTGTACATTGGTCCTAAAGTGTTCAAATCACTTAGTATAATACGATTTGCACCCCGACTCGCTCGCGCTATGACAAGCTCTTTTCTTATTGATGGCTCTGTCTACTTTAGTTAAATCAAGCACTGTTATAGTTTGATTAAGATTTATTTAAGGACACCCTTGTTGTTGGTAGTTTTTATAACATACTATACTAGCTGATCCGTCCGCGGCTTCGCCCGCTTTATTACCATGATTTTTCACTTTTAAAAGGTTTAAACCTGAATTGGCCCAGCCGTTCTTCTATTGTATTTAATTGTACTCTATGACATTTGTAATGAACCTGGATAGGTATTGATAATCTTAGAGCTTTTGAGTGGGTACCTACCTCTAATTTTGCGTTAGTATTTAAGTTAATATTCAGATACAATTTTACCATCGTGAAGTGAATCAAATGTAGGTATAAGAATCGTACCCACAACCTTCGCCCGCTGCGCTACCAGAGGTCGTCAAATATGATGTAAATTGACAATTTGTTGAAAATTCAATCCATTTTTTCCAAGTAGGTCTCTCTTAATCAATTTTATTGTCTCTCAATAGTGAACCTGCAATAATGTCACTGGCAATAAATAGCAACAATTAATGTCCAACCTCCTAAACGACCGTATTGAATGGCGCGTAATCCGCGCGACGGGCGCGTTCCACTTGCCTTCCCCATCGCCGATGAGACAGAGCTACAGACTTGCAGAGGTGTATTCCACGCGCACTCCGGAACGCCCGCTATAATCGCCACACCGCAGAGGGTGAGGTATGCTACTGATAATAAGGGATAATCATATTTAAGGTAAACGTTATTAGTTGAGTGTCGGTTGACGGTTACAGATAAAATTTTTGAGTTAGTAATGATTATAAAGAAGGTAAATCTAGAATTTCAGAATTGACTTAAGTACGATTTTTGTTAGGTTTCTACTTTCTAATAATTCCAAACTAGTTATTAATATAATTGTGTGAGTGGTCAGTTTAAGATAATTTTGGATACAACCATGAAACTTTAAATGAGCCGAAAATATTCAGAAAAATTTATTCGGCAAAAATAAAATAATTAAAAAAAAAGCGCATCATCAGAGAAGCATACAAACTGCACTAGGCCTACATCTGGGGCTCAAACAAGTGTCAGCAAACAAAAGCCCTTGGCTTTAGCCCCTTTGCGGCGTTTAGCCCCTTGTGACGCTTAGCCCCTTATGGCATTTAGCCCCATTTAGCGGCCCTCAGAGGGAAGTTCTAATTAGTTTGCTGTAAACGCGCATTTTACGTCAATTTTATGCTCTTGACGTTTTGTGATGCAGCTTTGCAGTATTTTTATGGCGTTTATTGTAGTTTTATTTGCTTGCAAATATCTTATGATTAACTGAAGACTAAAGATGAAAGACTACGTTTTATTGTAGAGACGAGAATATGATAAACTACCGCACCTATTGTATCGATGATAAGTTTCGTCTAATAAGAGTAAGCTTTCAAAATGCTTGATATTCCAGTGCAAATATTTATTTTTTATTTATTTAATGCCTCTATAACTTATGTTAAAATAAAAAAATAATAGAAGTAGCGCCAATAAACCAATTGGTACTAACAGCCGACAGAACAAATGTCAGTTAAGTGATTGACTTTTCAATCAGTGTAATCGGCTTAGTGAGCGGCGTTCCCTCTGGTAGTGGGGTTCGATGCCGGAAAGCACTGTTAATTGGATCTTACTGTGCGATGTTTTTTAAGTAATGGTGAGCGTAGACCGACACTCACTTAGCGGTTTTTTCTAGCTTAGGTATATCATACAACGGCTGACTTTACTTATATTAAAATGGACCGAATATGACGAATAATTACGATACACACTCGTGTATCGTTAACAAAACTTCGCATTATTGTAAGCACTGTCGTGATTTAACAAATTTAATAAGGCTAACGTGATCTTATTAGGACGTGGTACATCATCAGGGCTGCAGAAGGGACACAGTTCGCTGCGCTCCGGTCTGCAGCGCAGTTTATCCATTTTATTAGTTCTTGGATTTCTGTTGGAGTTTTCGGATAAGAAAACTAGCCCACCCACCGAAAGCTTCGCTTGTTTATCTACATTTAGTTTATGTATACTATCCAACACTGTAATAATTATTCAAATATGACTAGCAGCGGTTCCTGAAAAAAGCGTGTTCAAACAAACTAACTCTTCAGCTTATTTATATTAGTATAGATGAGTTGAATACCTTGACTTGCGACTCTGTCATGCCGAGCGCGTAGGCGAGCTTGGCGCGCTCGGGCCCGGCCAGGTACTTGGTCTGCTCGAAGGTCTTCTCCAGCGCGAAGATCTGCTGGCCGCTGAACGTGGGCCGCGTGTGCTTCTTCTTGCCGTCCTTGTCCATCGCCTGCTGCGCTGCGCACGCGCTCAGGGCATTGTTCGACACTGGAACGAGTGTTTTGATTTAATTACTGGAACTAGGGTAATTTAGGTAAGATTTCTTGAAATGGCAAATACTAATGGGTACGTTACATAAACATCTCTATGTATATTATATTAAGTATATCAGAAATCTAGCACCCGTAACACAAGCTTCGAGCTTACCACGGGGCTAGATGTCATTGTGTAAATTGTCCAGCAATATTTTTTTTATTTTTTTTTATTATCTTTGTTTACGCTTGGACTTTCCACAGCTTGGACACATGGGCTTATCTCTAGACAAGATATTTGGCTTTAATTCACCACGAAGACCAAGTAGGTACGCTTCTCTTTTTAAAGATCTCAGAACATGTTTGTTTCCTCACGATGTTTGCCTTTACCGGTGAAAGCAAACTTTGCGAGGAAACCGTCATGTTTCGATAACTTTGGAATTGTAGATAAATAGGGTTGCATAATCATTAAAATTAAAACAATGTTTTTACTGGAAACAATTCATAGAATCTAGATAACCATATTCAAACATGCACATAACAAGTGCAATAACTCAACTCTTCCAGCCACAAATAAATAAATACTAATAAATAAGTAGGCCAACGTTTACTCGACCATAATTCACCTTCGGACATTCATATTTATGCGATACTTTAGTTAGTTTTTGTTATAAGTAATACATTTCAGATTTATGGCAAAAATGCCTTGTATAAAATATGTGTATTGAATTTACATTTGGATTTTTTGTGATATCAGTTGTGATTACATTTTACAGTGGCTGCTTATGAGATTCGGCTGCAGGTTCAGTGCACTATTCTGTTTTTTGTTTAATACTAAATTTCTACGTTAATTTATACTAAGGAGAATATATTATGTATAGGTTATTTATTATTTACTAGGTTACCTATAAAATGTGGCCTCTAGTATTTTTTATTTTTTTAATACGATGGATCCAATGGACACGTCAGAAATAAATACGTTTTTTCTGACGTGTCAATTGAATCATTGTTACTATGGAAATAAATTTATTATTTTTGTATTAATTCAATCAGTATCACAGTTAATCAAATGATATTGAAAATAAACAAAAGTTTGCTCTTTATAATCTTCATCATGTATGGCAGTAATATCGAAGGCGTTTATAGGTGCTAACGTACACAAGTACATGATACAGGGTGCGCCATAAACAGAGGCTGACTCAGCGCCGTTCATGGAAACATATCTATAAAACAAGCATAAACCCGCCCTAGCACGTACGAGTATAAGTTGACGTGAAACATGTACTTCCGGAATAGACAAAAAATAAGTTATGAAATGGTATAGGTACTATTGTATTGGGACAGATTTCTATAAATTTCTTGATTTTTCTCTCGCTTTCAACTATTTTATCTACTATTTTGCTTGAGATGATTAACTGTACTTACCTACTTATTTATTTGAACCACGGTATACGAGTAGGTAGGTAAGGTATTACTATTGTGCAAAAATGTTTTATTCATGTTTCCTTATTTTTCTGCTCTTAAAAGACATAATCTTAAAACAAAATTGTTTTATATAAAACGTTCATATTTCGCGCAACTTCATAAAGTATAGGTAGGTATCGTCGCTCACAAAAATGTTTTGATGAAGCGTCGCGCCACGGCCTCCCTCGGGACTCGGAATAATGATAAAAACCCGACGGATGATTCGCAATGGTTTTTTGCTAAATTGAATTTGGCGGGGGTTATTTGATTTGGGGTGTTTAGTGAAACTGAATGAAATAGGGGCCGATTTGATGGTTTAGGTGTGATTCCGATCGGAATAGTGTTTGATGTGTTACAAATATCTTTTGTGTTGTCTTACATTCAAAAAACAAATATAATTTTGAATTTCAGTGGATCTTTTTTGTTGTGCATAATGTGTCCATAGAGTTCTATTTTGTTTTTTTTTATGTAATAGTATAATATTTATTATAAACTGTGTTAAGCTATAGGTAATAACTTTCTATGTTAGTATAATTATGACAATCAAATATTTGACTGAAATATTAATTACGATATTATTCATAGGTACTAGTTAAATCGTTAGTATAACATAATTTCCATGAATATAATCCTTTAATAATTTTAAATTTGCTTACCCAGTTTTATTTACTGCAGTTAAACTGAGACCTTCCCTCAAACGCCACAAATATAACACGTATTAGTTTCCAACCGTCCGTCCCTCCCCTTGTTCATGTAAAAGAGAATTGAACGCTCGTCCCACGAGGACATGATCACGTGACGTCATACAAATGGCGCCCGGGTGTAGACGTTGTGACGGTGACTGTACCTGTTCTATGCATCCTTCAAATCAATGCCAGTCAATCAAATCAAAAATGGTTTATTTCATGATTATCTACATAAATATTTAGTCAATATCCTTTCCAATAAATAACATTAATAATAATCAGAGCTCGGCGAAAATCATGAAAATGGCACAGCTTAAATTATCTTTTATTTATTCACAATACGGAATTCAGCATTAACTTCTCACATGCAAATCCAACAAAAACTAGACCATAAACAAGCAACAATTAACAAAATCTCCTAAATATCCTGTAATTTCAAACAATTACATTAACATCCAGCACTAAATACGAAATTCACAACCGACCAACCTCACTAATGCCGCCATATTTGCTGACCGATTCACCACATCAAAACCCTGCTACAAGCCAAACCCCACCTTATTCCAACACACTAGACTACATTACTGCATCACAGAGACACGGTGATATTCTAAGCTTTATTGCGGGGGAATAAAGTCGTTTTCATTGTAATAGAGTTAGTTCGACTGTAGCGCAAGTTAAATACACATTGCTGTTTCTGCTTTGTAATAGGAAATAGCGTGATATAGAGCCGGCGATGTATCGCGAATGGATGAAACTATAAAAGTTTGCTGCTTTGTTGCTTTTATGGTACAGGAGTTATGTTATGGATCATTTTGCTAAAAGGGAGTTAGTATCATAGACAATGGAGTTGTTTCATAACTTGTTTTATTGTGTTTGGGTTCAATTTTCAGTATTATTTTACAGTTAATGATCTTTATAAAAACACCCCTAGGTATTTACCTATGTTCCTGCTGGGACAAAGGGACTTCTCAGGAATTATCTTAATGATCAGTGGTGCGCGGTTGGTTTGAACCCACGACTTTCCCAGCTGTGGGTACGTATATAGGTTCTTAAAAGATTTTGAAGATTTAAAGATTGATGTAATTTATTTATTTCCATAAAATCTTAAAGATCACTTGGACAAGATTTTATATCCTTATGTTAAATAAACCGGCTGTATCGCAGTACAGTTCTAAACACTGTCAAATATTCCATATTGTGTATCCGTATTCACCGCCAGTTGTCCGCTATGCATTATGCAGTCGCCTTATTGCAGTGACGGATTCTCGACTCGACTTTAACTTGTTTATTTCTGCTGATATTACACATGCCGTGTGGTGTCGGTCTAAGAATATTACTACCCCATCTCCGGCGCAATGGCTCAAAGTGAGTCCTGGCCTCCACACCAGCCCCTAGGCTTCGCTGTCCTATAATAGGTATAATGTAAGTTTCTCAAACATTATCCACCCATATTATGCCATTTTCATATATTTTAAATTATTTTACAGCTATACAAATCGTTGTAGGTATCTATCGATATAAGTAGGTAATTCAGATTTTTAAACCATTTAGATTTAAAATACTTCATGAAAACCTAAGTTTAAATAAGTTCATTAGGTCGGTAATCACACAAATATTAATATTATATGTCCACAGTTTATTTTTTTATAAACTTATATTTAGTCCAAGAAAAATAATTTCTCAATCATTGCATTATTTCAATATACTCACAGAACAATAAACCGTTTAATTCCCCAGCCCATCTTCCCACAATAAAAGACGTTGTCCCACTCAAACGTCCATTGCCGCCTAATTGTCCCACTCTCCCCATTTATCTCCGAATCTACCCAAATTAACTACCAAATGCCCAAATGCCCTCACATAAGCAGGCCCTTATCTAAAAAGCACATAGTTACAACAAACCCCTTTTCTGCTCGTTAGGGGCGCGTGGGGTGAAGGAGTCCCCCCTTGTCCCCTCCGTGCCCCAGGGGTGCGGGGGTGCGGGGGTGCGGTCTGCAAGGATTGCGAGGGTTATTGTTATTTGGATGTTTTGTCAACAAGTTTGAAGGCTTTCTTTGATTGTTATGGCGTTTTTGAGATGCTATAAATTAGGCAGAAGTGTTGCTTTATTGGTAAATATTACTGTTTCAGTGGGCGTGATTGATAATGGTAAATAATTAATACTAGATGAGACGTTTTATAGAGAAATCATCATCATCATTTGACACCGAATGATCATAAAATATCAATGTGAATCCATATTCACAGTAGGTAGGTACCTATAGGTATGCGGTGTTTAACTGAGTTATCTTTTATACCTAAATAAAATTCTTTGTATTTTTACAACTTAAGAACGGCTGGGCCAATTAATGTGCTTTGGTTTTACATTAGTTTTTTTCATTCGCCAACCCGCACTTGGCTAGCTATTATTGAATTGAAGGCCTAATCTCTCTCGTCAAGAGAGAAGTCCAGTGGAAACGTAAACAATAGTGACGATGATGATGTGTTATTAAATAAAAAATACATGAGAAACCTTAAACATTATAATAAATAAAACAATTCGTCCGCATCCCTTTATAACCAACAAAACACTACAAGTGAATAAAACTCCGAACAAACCTTAAACGTACGACTGAAATCATACATCTGAAATCTGCGCAAGAAGAGGCGGAGGGGGTCAAATGGGGGTAAAACGGGGGTGAAATGGGGTAAAACCATTCGCGAAATTCTCAGAACATGTGAAAACGCAAAGTTTTCGCTTTTAATTGTTATACCACCTCTGGGAGCGGTTATGCGAGTTCTGATTAAAGTCTGTCTGTTTGTCCTAGATGGCGCCACTGAGGCACGGGTGCGTTTGTACTGACAACACAAGTTATATGTATGTCTTAAATCTTATTACATGCGACCACATTTGTAAACTACTACAAGTTTGGGTTAGTGCTCTTGTTATATTTCGGTAGGTTACTGCTAGAATATAAGGTATAACTTTATTACGAGCTTTTCTTAAATTAAGATTCGTTACTTTGTTATAATTCATATAAAGTCTCTTTTCGTTCGTATACGTACTTTTATACGTATTTTTTATGTTTTTATGTATGTTCAAGTAAACTCAATGTATCTAAACTCTAACATAGCCCTTTAACTAAACTTTAACTTAATCATCATCATTTTCACCCTTATTTACGTTCCCACTGCTCGGACTTTATACCTACTATACTTTATCATTGAATTATTTTACTTTAATCTGCAAATAAATAAAACAAATATAACAGTCAAACAACTAAACAATCGATTCAAATTCTCAGAAGTAAAATTATTTGCAGTTTTTGTGAGTTATGTTATGAAACATTCATTTTACATCGGTAGTAGTGATTAATTCCCGTTGGTATAGAATGGGTAATATTGTTACCTCGAAATCAATTATTATTGTTGTCTTGTTGCAGAATTATAACTATAATTGCAATTTAACAACCTTTGTATGAACTTATTGTGTTACACGTATGTTCGAACAAGCATGTAGACAGATAAGGGCGTGTTCAGACGTAATGAAGCGCCATCTGTGGCACCTAGCTGATAACACGATAGCAGTCGCCGTGTCGTGTGTAATGTTCCTTACGTTATGTTATGTTAACTATGCGAAACAACTTAATCTAAAACAGGTTAACTTCATCTTAATTTTTATCTATTGATTATTTAGTCCTTCCTTTTCAGTTTTTTATTGTTATTAAGATGCGTCAGTCATTAACCATCAGAACTCAATCAATATCAATAACCATTCATATTTGTATTCTAGTTATGTTGTAATTTAATATGGTTTATAACAAGCATTTTAAAACCATACTATTATTTCGTAACTAGTTGTAGTCAAAAACAATTGAAAAAATAAATCATCTTAATTTAAAAACTAAATAAATAAATACACCATTCATAAGTAATGCACTTGTAACAAACCATTGTCAACATCAAAGGTAATATCACCACATGTCGCGTTCGACTCGACGATAGCGCCACCTGTCGACGCGCGCCTATCTCGGTATGTCGCACTCGACACGATAAGATACTAATCTCGCCGCGACATTCTATACACCTGTTCTAATACTTCTATACATCTTTAGGGTTATCTGTTTTATACATAGTAAATTGCGGAGTCTATCTGGCGAAATAAGCAATGGTTTTACTTAAGATGCCTTTCTTAACAAAGCTTTTCTTAAATGTATTTGTTTAAAGCTACAGATGAATATTAGCTTTTGTTTATTGCGTGTGCAATTCGAATTACCTTTATTTATTTTGGTACATGAATATATTCATAGGTCGGCATTCTTCTCATAACCTAATGCGAAACATAAAAAAACTGTATCTTATAAGATTTTGTACTTAAATCTACCATTGCACAAACAATGCATAGGTAATAGGTATATACCTACCTATTCCGCTAACGGATAAAATCTACAGAAGCATTATTGTTTAAAAAATACTAGATAATTATGTTCCTTATATTCTAAATACTTAGATGGTTTTATTAACTGCACCTATGCAGGGGAAAATATGTAATAAGGTATATACATTATAAGGTAGGTAAATACAAAAAATATACCAATTCAGTAAGTAATATTAATATGTAATTTAAGTAATTAATTAATAAGTAATCTATCAAAAGTTAGCGATAGAGCCAATCCCTTCACACTAGATGAAGGTTTTGTCCACAAGATGGAAAACTATTTACCCTCAAACTATATTACAAAACTAGCCAAGCACGAGTCGCACAAAACAGCGGGCAAGTTTTTGCGTGGCGCCGGCCGCCGCCGATACGGGTTTAATAACGCGCTTTTTGCCCACCCTGTATAATGCTGGGCAGCCTGTATCAGAACACCCTGTTTAATGCACAAACAGCGCACACCCTGTGTAAGCTGTCTGGCTGTATGAGTTTATTTGTGTGGAAGCAAATTAGTTCGTCGGCTGTTCAGGAACATTGGACTATGCGGATGTCAAAACACTGTAGTGAAGTGTTTTCGCATAATATTTTCGTGTCTGTAATGATGATAATAAATGTTGTCTCAGGAGAATTGTATCAGTGGTTGTATTATCTATGCCATGCGCCCAACAAGTCCCGCCTAAGTCCAAATTTGCTAGCATTTTCTATTAAAATAACGAATATAATCTCCGAATATTAAACAAATGAAGGACTAAGAAATCATTTAAATAAATTAGGTTTGATAGCGCTTGGCGCTTCGCCGAATGGGCTCTCAAACATTATATACCTACATAGATTGAAGTCAGAGAGCCGTGTGGTGCCTGCCTAGAATAGTATATATCTATATTGATTATAAATATATTTAGGAGGTCCGGTGTTTTTTTACGGCTGAATAAACTGAGATTGTATATATCTAGTTTAGTCCAACCTTAACTCATAATGGGTTTTACAGTTGCTAACGTTGTATTAGTAGGTAAATCATCGATTAAAGATCACTAAGGTCCAACTAACACTAACCTATTTTATAATGTCTCAAAAAGTCAGCAAAGACCCATACAAAGGTTATACATTGAGCCTAAATTATATATTTTTACGATTGTCTCGAAAACATAATGAAGACCATAAGGGTTTCCTGCTAATCTTCCATGGATAATTCTATCGAGCCTCCCAAACCAAACCAACAAAATAATAAAGCCATCGTCCTCAAATCGCGCGAAAACACGAACACAAACATCTCTCTCCATAAAACTATCAAATACCCCACACAAAAATATCATTCACCAACAAGAACTGCCATAATACTAATATGTAGATAGCCATAGACAAGTAGAGACGCTATAATAATGGCGCGAGTCACCTCATTCGAAAAACAAAGATGGAGGTTTTAGGGCCGCGGCGCACCGGACGCGGGGGGCGGCGGGGCGGGGGGGCGGAGGGGGCGCTCCAAATTATGTTATTCTTAATTTAATTTCATTAGGCTGCGAGATTGCGCAGGTTTATGTCGACCGAGCTATAATTGCCGGTTACGCAGCCTGCAGCTTAATTGTTGGCGAATTTTGTAGCGCTTTTGTTTTTATTGATGCGGTGCCGCTTTATTATTGTTATTTAGTTGACTGTGTTTATTATTTACAGGTGAAATCTGATTTTGCTACAATGGAATCAGTTCAATCACTTCAATATATTTATTTGCAATAAGTTAGCTACACACATTTTTATGATTAACCTAGATTTTTATTATTCATGGCATTTTAATTTTTTTATTACCTACAATTAAACATTACATTCACATGTGAGATAACTCAGAATTCGCTTGATTCACTTATCTTATTACTAGAAAATGCATTACAAAATAAATCGTAGGTACCTTATAATTATTTAATTAAACAAACACAAGAGCTTTGCTAGTCTTGAAGAGTCGTTAGGTAGGTACATGTTTCATATCCAATATAATAGCACTTCATTGTGCTATTATATTTATCCAACGTTAAAGAAAATAATGTGTTCCTGCATTGTATCATTTGATTGTAAACAATTTTGTACAGCAGCGAATTTCAGCATGAACGAAAAGTCAGAAAACCAATTAGGCCCACAGGCTACCAGAAAAGCCACACTGCACTTCTAATTTCAAACTAACAAACTTTTCGGCACTAATATCCATAAAGAAGCGGAACAGCGAACCAATTTACTACCGCCCGGTCCTCGCAAAAAGTCTATCATAACTTTCCCAAACAAAACTCCAATTGAAAACTGCATTCGAAAACTGGAATTTTAATCCTCTGTAACATATGCCGGCCCCTCCGCGCCCTCCCGGCGTGGGTGTTGTAATTAAAAAAATGTGTCCCAGTTCATTGGTGCGCCCAGTGTGACCGCGGCGCCTCCCTAACTAATTAATAATTTCGGACGAAACGGTTCGCGAATGTTCTAATGGTTTTGGGATTTTAATAATAATCTCGCTTTGTAATTAAAATGCTTTTGTTGATGTTTATATCGTAGGTTGTATAAGATGTGCTATCTATGAATAGAGCTTATAGATTTAATAAGGGTAACGATTTTAAAAGATAAAGATTTTAATATTTGGATTCATCGACATCGAAAGTCTAGGTTCCAGTAGGTAATCTGTTTTTGCGTAGTTTTAAAGATTGAAGCATAACTACCTAGGTACGGTCAGACAGCGTTAGCGACTTTGCATATTATGTATAGTGATAGCGGTGATTTTCTCACAATACTCTGAAAACAATGTCAAGAGATATAATATCTGCGGTGTGAATAATACGCTAAGCCTTGCCACGCTTCATCGCCATAGATAAACAATATTGTCTCTGGTAATATCCATGCTTACACACTTATTAGTTATTAGAGATTATTACAGATACACATTATTACAGCGATATCTTATCAGTACGATAGGCCTTTATTAAAACCTGCGACTGTGACGGACAGACAGTTATTATGGTTAGATAGTATAATCGAATTTTGTCGGATGATAAAGGAAATTAATCCTTTTATTGGGTGAAGTGATGGATGAATATATGGATGTCATTATGTTGGGTATTAATGTGTGAAACTGATTATGGTATCAGATATAAAACTAGTTAACTTGGTAGTACTTATAACTGGCCTAAGAATAGGACAAAACCATCTCTCTTAGTATGTTACCTACCTACCAGAAGACGGGCATCAAGTGTCGATCAGTGTTGTATGTCAGTGAACATATTATTTTGAGAATGTAAAATATACGAGCATGTGATAAGCAAGACAAAATTTTCATGTTTTATTAAGACATAATTATAACAATATTTTAAGACCTCATTTAATAAAAATTCAAATTAGTGTAGGTAGAATAAGTAGTTGGTAATTCACATAGACAAGTTGTAAATAATTAATTTCACCATTTACATTATTGTGTACCTACTATGGAAATAGATGTCTTGATTTTCATCTTTTAAAATCCATGAAACATAACTAAATTTTACCCCTATTGAAATAATGAATTTTATAACGTACAGGTACGTAAATTTAACAATAACTATAAAATTGAGCTCCAAACTGTATTCCCACCGTAACCGTAAACCAGAACAACAATTACATAATCGAGAACACAAGAAGCCCTTCCGTTTACGGCGCGGTTTGGTACGTGCTACGTGCCGTAATAACGTAACTACGTAGCTGGCAGCCGTCGGCGGCGCGCCGTCGGGACGGATGTTCTATGGAACCTTAAGGCTTTGTTAAATGCATTATTGTTGCTCAGATTTTGTGTTGCTGACTTATGGGTTGCGGAAGAGAGTTTTTACGTATTTTTTGAAAATATTTTTTTATAGAGAGATAATGTTGACAGATAGGTAGGTACTGCTTCATCTTCTGTAAATCGGAGTTTTGCAGAAGTTTAATTATTTATTCAATACCCATAGGAACTTTATTTAGGCATTTTAAAAAAATATTGGCAAATTATTGTTACTCAAGAGGTTGCGGTGGGTTCGATTTAAGAAAAAAATACTACCTATCTGCAAATATTTGATGCCCGCTGGGCCACAGAGGTCGTCTAAATCTATCCGTCTATCCGTAGGTAGGTATAGAATAAGTGTGTAATAATAAAAATTTAGATACTTGATTTTTATACGAGAGAAATCTCGTGTTTTTAGTAATTAAACGAAATCTAAGGTATACGTTGCGCGTTGAAGTCTTTACTTTTAAAATTCCTTTTCAAATTACGTAGGTACATAAAATTAAAATAGGTAGGTATAGTAAAACCATTCTAAAAATGAACTTCCCTCCACAAAACCGTGATGATTTCAACGTGTGAGAGGAAATACAGAAAAACAGAATACACAGAAAAACAAATTCAAAATTCTGTAGAGGGGCGTTCATTTTAGAAATGGTTTTACTATACCTATTTTTATTTGAGTCTGTATATCCGAACAATGTTTATAAATTACACTCCATCAATTTCAAATTGGATTCGATTCTTAACTTATTAACAATTCATTTTGTACAACGGGAATTACTCACGTATTTACCTACATAGGAGTTCCCGTTGTACAACATTAATATTATAACTCACGAAAATTTATTAACAATTATTGGAATTGTTTATAAAATACATTAAATTAAATCACAGTTCATATACCTACAAGTATGATTAATTAATAAATTATTCGATTATTTACTTTGAAAATAATAAAAAGATTATCATGCTATGAATTAATATTATTATTATGTTTGCTATCCGTCTTATATCATAATATCTACAAGTTTCATTTAACACTAAATTATTTAACATTAGATAACAAATATTTTAAAATGACAAAATAGTGTTAAGTGCTTAGTTACCTACAGCAGTTGTATAGTGTAGGTACCTACCTATTATTACAAATAAATATTTTTTCTGAACAATCCACGCCAGCTGTTTTATGGATTATTATTTTAAATAGCGTCAAGCTTCAAATAAAAGTTAACACATTTAAATATTAATTTGTATGAAGCATTTTCGTGATTTTTTTACTCTTATAATAGTCTCTTAAAGTTTTTTATAGCTCTTATTTATTATTTATTTGATCATCTATTTAATTTTCTGATAAAATTCCATATTAGAATCAATTGGTCACGTGAATTCACCAAAATTAATATAAAGTATAGGTAGGTAGGTACCTACCTTCCTACAGTGAGCCATTAATTTAATTTTGTTTTAATAAAAGAGTTTTATTTCACCTTAACTACCTACTTGTACTATACATTCAATACCTATTTTGTTAAGATTTGAAAAAACATTTCAGTGTTAGATTGTTTGATATTTATCGAGGAAGGCTTACCTATAGGCTTTTGATTTGGTAGGTTCACGTGCATTAAAACATGATATGCGGCCACACCTAGTACAATGGCTATAATGATTCGATGATAACTATTGTTACATTTTATTAGATCTTTACGGTACACTTACTCCAATACCAATTACTCCGATACCAACCTACAGAACATTTTGCTGTTATTGGAAACAAAGTTCAAATGATTAGGTACAATTATTTTGATGATGAACCACGTCAATCAAAAACATTATTCGTACCTACCTATAGCAAAAGAAAGCTAATACCTAAGTGCAAGCGATGATCGCCTTAAGTGTTAGATTTGGACAGTGTAAAAGCCCTAGTGGTAGACTTGTGCAGTCGTGGTGGTCGTAGACTTACTTGACTGCAAGCGATCCCTCCAGGCCATCGGGTTGGAGACGAGTCCCTGGAAGCCGGGCCAGTAGAGCGGCTTGTGCTGCAGGTAGTGCGCCATGCCGGCGGCGGCGGCGGCCAGCGAGAGGCGCGGCGCCAGCAGCCCGCCGGCGCCGCCCGCCGGCCGCGCCAGGATGTGGTCGATGCCGTGCGGGTTGGCGGCCGGCGGCGGCGCCTCCGCCAGCGAGCTCAGCGCCGCCAGCGGAGCCCCGAACCCCTCCATACCCCGCGAGAACGGCGACCCTCCCCGCAAATCCGACATTATCACACACACCGCAGTGACACTCAAAACATCGTCAGACGCGAGTGCTCGCGGCCGCGCGCCGACACCAAATGAAAAGCTCCCGAGCTTTGCCCGACAAAAACGTTTGAATTGAGAACGCCCAGTCAATCTAAACGTTATATCCGCGGCCCCGCCCATCGCCGGGCGCCGCGCGGATGTACTCTCCTCTCTGTTTCGCGACGTGGGGAGCGACAAGGACGGGAGACATGTGGTGTTAACACGAAAGCGTAGATTTAACGAATCGCTATTTAATGGCGCTTCTTGTCTCTTTATAATTAAGTCGGGTGCAGTTTTTGCGGTCCCCCCGCCCGCCGCCCGCCGCCCCCCGCGCCGCTAAAAACTATTGTGTTTCGAATAATAAGCCCAATGGTACGGTTTATTTTATGATGCGATTACCTTTTAATATTTTATTGAGGAAATTAATTATCCGTTATGGAGAAATTATCGGATGCGTTACGAATGGGGTGAATTTTATGATTTCTTTATTTCGTTTATCTACGCTTATTTTAGGTAGGTATCTACCTAATGCTGTATTTTTAGAATTTTGTTCAATATTGTCATATAAATGAATATTTTTTACGTGCCGTTGTACCCGGCCCGGGGATGCGGTCACCGGGGACAACGGGAAGGAACCTTGTTTATTACCTATCGGTAATGTTCATTTACATCATGTGCGTTTCAACGGCTGACAGTCGGTAGGTTTTTTTTTTGTTTACCTAGGTACTAAGTATCCAATTTACCTATTGGAAAAAAATATTTTTATTTGGAATTTATTGTTGTCTGAATTATTTGAATTAAATTGTATGGGTAGATAACTTATCATATAAAATAATACTCTGTAAGGATTTATTATCAATAATAAGTAGGTACCTACCGAATATTTATTTCTTAACCCTCTATTGCATACAGAGCCATATTTGGCTTTTTAACTTTAGTAAATTTTTTCTACCCTAATTTTAAACAAAAAATTTCAACTTTTATTGTAATAATGTTAAGTACATCAAACTGAAACGGAAAGCAATTTTTATTGTCTATAGCAAATGTCACCTGTCAGTATACTTTCATTTTTCTCCGACGCGTCCGCAAACTTGTGTCAAGTTAACTTTACTGCAGTTTTGTTGTTGAAATTAAAATGGAAATTGTAAGAAAATTGCTTTCAAAAAATATTAATAATGTTCTACAGAGCTTCTTTTTTTATTCCCTGTTGAAGATTTCTTTAAATATATGTTTTTTGTTTATTATTTTCACCATTTTATATCGGAACCATATTTGGCTTCGTATGCATTTACAGTGAATACACTTACGCCAAATATGGCTTCGTATGCATTTAGAGTGATTTTTTTCTATATTTCCAGAATGCTTTCTTCAGGCTTTTATGATACTGATAAATGCACTAATTATATTTCTGGCAATAGATCCCTTAGGTAACAATATTTCTTTATCCGAATCCTATGAAGATGTTTTTGTGGCGACGTATACCATGTCACTATTTGATTTCAAGCTTTTCATTATCGAACATTATTGCAAGGCTGGCAAGACCATCTCAAGATAAAGAGGGCGTCTTGGTACACATAATGCCGAACATACCTCGTCAATATATGGTACACACAAATTGGTACGCGTAAAATCTCATGCATCTCGGCAAAGGGCACATAAGATTACGATAAAAGCTCAACCTCTAAATTCAGTGCGATCATGTAAATTGGCATCAGGGATAATTGAACATTTTTTTTGTAAATCGGTACCAAATAATCGTCAATTATGCCAAATTTATTGTTGTTTGCGTTCTTATATAAAATTTGAGGAATGTGACGTTTTTCTTTGCTTGAATGAACTGTTTTAGAGAATTTAACCTTGTATGAGTGCTGGTACTTCTTGTGCATAGGAAGCCAAATATGGCGTAGGCGTAATCACCGTAAATGCATAGGAAGCCAAAAATGGCTTTGGATATTTTTTTCTCAATAAGAAGATTATTTAATTATTTTATTTTATATTTTGTCTCTTAAGCCCTAATAAAACACATTATATGAAACAAATATTTTTTTTGTTACAATTTTAATAATTCATGCAATAGAGGGTTAAGATATCTTCCCACAGAAACTAGAAATGTAGGTATACACCCAAGCAGTTATTAAAGCTTCCCAACCATAATCGCAAGCAATAAAACGCAACAAAAAGACCGGAATCGTCTCCGGAAGACTCCCGTCATTTGTCAAAGGCTAATAAATGACTTGACAAATATTGTAGTGATGGACACTCGACGTAGTAAGGCGGTGTGCAGCGCCAATACTGTAGTGATGGACACTCGACTTAACTGTCAATTATAAAATTACCTACTACAGATATTCTATGTAGATAGACTTATTATATAAATGATGTCAGTTCAAACAACCATAGGTACCTACCTACCTATTACTAGCGCCAAAACTGCAAACTTAAGTTGTCATATCGGTCTCAGAGAAACATCTGCCTGAGTCCTTTTATGAGCATTTTCGAGTAATAGTGATTAATCGCAGGTATTAGAGACATTTCACGGGCTATTTGTTTATGGACGATTCTTTGCAGTCAATAGATGGGCTGTGGGGTCACGATGTAGAGCAACTTTAATGGCTATAAAATAAACACATTGTATTTTTTTCTTTAGATCTACAAATTATCAGCAACAATCCAGACGAAATTTTATTTGTTGGTAGATATCTACGTAAAATAATTATCAGATGTAAGGTTAATTTGTAGAAAGGTAACACACTTAAGTACCTAATTAAAATGTAAAATAGGTATAGTAAAACCATTCTAAAAATGAACTCCCCTCCACAAAACCGTGATGATTTCAACGTGTGAGAGGAAATACAGAAAAACAGAATACACAGAAAAAAAAAATACAGAATTCGGTAGAGGGGCGTTCATTTTAGAAATGGTTTTACTATACCTATCTTAAACATAGGTACCTATAGGCATACCTATCGTGAATAATACATGATATTTCCAGGCAAAGGTATTTCTTTCAAACTTTGTTATTCAGTATAAATTAACAGCTTATAGCATATTATGAAAATAAAATAAGTACCTGCCTACAAACCAAGGGTCAGGGCAAGCTATGAACGCTTTAATAATAATTCCCCACTAATTCATCACAATCAAACTACAAAACCAAAATAAAACGATTCTTTATCACCTCCGGGATCATTAGGGATCCAAAATAAAATAACAAACGCATTTTGATCTGCTTTTGATCCGCAATATAATGGGATCCAAAATGGACCCCGCTTGTACTTGTAGGGAGAGGCTACGATTGGACCCGTTTGTATGGTTGTGATCATTTTAAAGCTGGTTTGGGGAATTAAAAATAATTAGAGATTTTCCCTTCTTTGTTCGCTGAAGTGCACGTTATGGTATTTTAAATAAGGTAGATGATGCTGAGAACAATATTAGATATGTTTTATAATATTTCAAAAACCAACTTTCTGTTCTCTTATATCGTTAGGTAGATATAGTAAAACCATTCTAAAAATGAACTCCCCTCCACAAAACCGTGATGATTTCAACGTGTGAGAGGAAATACAGAAAAACAGTTTACACAGAAAAAAAAAATTCAGAATTCGGTAGAGGGGCGTTCATTTTAGAAATGGTTTTACTATACCTATGTCGATCTGATAATAGTATCTTTTTTATGTCAATTTTACAATCTTTATCAAACTTACAGACAGCTAGTTAAAAATAACCTTACCTAGGTTTAAAATAATAAATCTAAAATTGTAAATACTTAGCATGCAGACTAGTTTAGGATTAGGTAGTTATCCTAGGTACCTAGGTACTATGATATCTCTTTAGCAACTGTATATAATCCCGTACCGTATTACACAACTCGATAGTACCAAAAAAATTTACCAATCCAGGTAGATTATCTAAAATATCAAGCATATCCTTCACAAGTTCAGTCAAATATCGATCGAAACCATTTTTCGATAGTTGGTACCTCGCTAACACACAGTATCAATTACAAAGTCAAGTTTTCAATCCCGTCGCACAAACACACAAACAAACAATTCGCCGTGCATTCACTGCTGCACAATGGATGCGTACGCGCACGCCGTCCCTTCCGCCGGATGTGAGGACAAAGTCAAACGAGGACTGGGCGTACTGTCAGCGGGCAAAACTAAACAAACTTTAGTAAACCGCTTTAGCTGTTTTTTAGGTGAATCTACAATAAAGGGTAGGTAAATTGTTTTAATTAAAATGTTGGTAGGTAATCCTATACTTTATTATTATTAAGGTTATAATGATAACATATATAGGTAATTTGTTTGACGCTTTGGAATCAATCTGTATGTCATTCAACAAATAAATAAAATAAATTAATAAGTAAATAACGTTAAGTGGTTTAACACTAATAATAAACAGTAGACCAATAGAAAAAGGCTATCATTGAAGTTTGGCTTTGTCTTTTACGATCTGCCTGATGCATTTGATACGTTACTACGTTATCCCCGCTGCCCGCTCCGCGTATGCCACCGCTCGCAGCGCCACCGCGCCCGCTCCCCGCTGCTCCATTCATCCCCTTGTCAAATTAGCCGACACCTTTGCTTTGTCAGATAAAATCATTGGTTTATTATACTGCACATTGACGTTTACCTTACTTACTCGACACACGAAATTAAACTCTATGGAATTATGATAAGGAATGGATAGTACTTTATTGGATTAAGGTATTTATGGATTATAAAAATGAATTATAAATTGGATGAGTTGTAAAACCGTTACTAATCGCTGAGAATAGTTTTGTTTCCCAGGTGGTGATAGGAACTAAAATGCTTATTTCTTATCTAGGCAGAGCAAGTTTTACAAAATATTAGGTCGTTATTATTTTTAATTATAGTTAATAATTGTATATCCTTGTTTTAATGTTATTCCTTTTTCATTATCGCTCATTATTTTTTAATTACCACTGGACTGAACTTCTTTAGGTTTTATGCATTTAGGTACCTAGGTACATTGTCTAAATCATCTTATTAAAATATTTTTGTTCTCATTTAGTTTACCTATGGTGCTAGAGAAACAAAGTTAAATAATTATGTTATGTACCTACCTAATTAGTTTTGTTTAGACAATTATTCTTTATTCAAACTTTGCAGTTCAGTGCAATCGAATAGACAAAAATACTTGTCTTGTTACTAAGCAAGTCAAGCCCCAAACGCAAAAATAAAAAACGCAAGAAAATTTGAAAAATATTTGGCGTTTCAAAAGCCCGTATTCCCGAGCGCTCAATCGTACTACTTCTACTTTGAATCGCAATAAAAAGTCAACCTCCGAATATGAAGAGTTCAGTAAAATCTACGGACTAGAACGAGACACTAGATGGCGTGGAGTGAGACGGGAGATCATTCCGCTCTGTGATTGGCTGGAGAAAAGGCAAAGTTACGCCCGTAAGGATAGAGTCACTCACTTGGTTTTTGTGGCTCTTGCCAACTATTTTTGTGTGTGTTTAATGTAACAATTTTCATGTCCGTGTAGTGCCAGCCCAAGAATAGTACAATCTTTCACAAAATTAACGCAAAATTTCTAAACATGTTACCTAAGTATTTATTGTTTATAAAAAAAAAATCCTGAATGCTCCACTTAATACACACTTGATAACATAATTGATTAGATACCTCCATATGCACTGCTGGTAGCTACACAGTGACTTATCTCTTGACGAGAGAGTTGCGCCCTTAATTTATCACTTTGTCTAATAATGTTCTGAAAACTTCAAATAGTTTGAAGGACAAGATTGTGATAGTAATTAACCATGTGAATGTCACAAGCCCCTCAAACTCATAGGAACTCATGCTAGTTACCTGGAGATGTTTGCCATTTCGAGAAGAAACACGTGCGTGAACCTGCTAGCGCGGCATGAGAGGGCTAAACTGGAAGGTCGTGGTTTCGACTCACAATCGAGGACCAAGACTACGTTGTGATCTTGTATATTTTTCATAGCATTTTCTAGTAATAATACAAAAATATATAATAAAATACACGTTGTGACAAATGTAGCGTTTCCCGCAAATGAGATGGCATCCCCGGATTTTGATGTCAGACGAGTTGGACCGAGGGCGGCGGCGGACGCGCCACAGACGCTGAAAACTTCGCAACTTCTCGACAAATGCTCCAGAATTATAGGTCATGCTGTAGAATGCTTTTTTTATCGAAATACAGAAATAACAACCCACTGTAGTTGGGAGGTAATGCCGTTAGTAAGTTAACAAGGGGTTGCGTTTTCGAATCTGGGTTTTTTTGAGAATTTGCATTGTATAAACTTTAAAACTAAACTAATAATGAAAACTTCTCGAAATATTGTTTATGGTTTACTTAGCTATTGATTGCTTTTAAAATGATTCAATAGAAATCGATAGATTTTTATAACAACTTCAAATTATAAATACCTAGCTAGCTTATACGTTTGAGCCAAGAAAAAATACTATAGTATTACGTCTGTGTGTACACACACGAAATACTATTATTTTTCATTTACCTACTACATTGTATCCTAATCAACTTAGCACACTTATCCCACTATCGTTCGACTCACTCAGACAAGAGGAAAGCCCTTCACAACCCAAGTTCAATTTAATTAAAGTCTCATATGATCTGAACTAAAATGCTATAATTACATCAAAAGGCACAACAACCCTCGCGTTGGGGCTGATTCACTCAGTGCTGCGCGTGCGTTTCCACTGCAACACTTCTAATAACGTACATCAACTTGTATTATAATATAATCATATCGATGCTTGGTGGTCAAAATCGTCTCATGGATATAATACATATTTTGACACTGTGTGTGTGTGTGGTACCAATATGATACAATTATTAATTAAACTGGTGAGCTGATACAGATAATGAAGACATATTTCCTGCGTTTTTAACTTTAATATAATATAATATTTTATTTTAATATGTAGTGGAACGTATCTGTGTAGTGTTTACTGTCTCTTTTACAATATTATCGAATTCGTTTTCTTGAGTATACATACATAGATAGACATACCTACCTATACAACATAGGCTTATCGTGATCGATATAGTAGACCACCAGCTCTTGACAATAAATGTAGGTACGTAATTCAAGTGGGAATGTTAATCAGCATTCATGTGTCAGTGGACACGCGCTCCCGGCCAGCGTCGCGTCAGGACAATGGTAACGCTAAATCATCGCGGCTCGATGTCGCTAAACAAACGGGATTCAATCAAGGGAGCACCCTTCGCGAGGCCCCGGGGCAGGCCGGGGCTCCAGTAGTAGAGAGCCAGTTTCGTGACTTATTTAGAACTTTGAACAGAACAGCCTGAAGGCGAATTTGCTGTGGATCTTAAGACGATGTTTTCTTTAACCGTTTGAGCACTAATAGGTAAAACTGTGTTCAATAATAAATTACAGTTTAGAAGAAAAATACGGCGCGGGAGGACTCTAGTCTTCGCCAAACAGTCTTCATTCATGAATCATTTTGATGAGTCTGTCTCCTGATTAAACTTGTAATCGATTTTATAAAAATAAAATTTTTATAACTTTTATGAAAATAAACAATGAAGTCTGTAATAATAATAGTAATTAGATTGTTTAGTTGTCGGACTTAGAATAGTTAGTCTATTCTATTATATCTTTATATCCTTCTATATCTATAGTTTAGCTTGTCAGTGGACACAACCATTTCCGACGGTATGATAGCGCACCCCACATGCTTAAATGCAATTGTAACAGACGATTGACTCGCACTTAGCCAATATCACTGATTTCTGCTTCAAATACTTCTCTAATTTATTATTTAGTTCACTCGAGTTTATTTAATAAACTTTTAACACACTGAGTAAATAATATGATAAGATTTGTCGATATTATGTGTAGTGTCGATGGGGCTTAAGACTAGTACCACGCCGTTTCCACCCGTTTATATACCAGAAGACGGGCAGTAGCGAGGTCACCGAGTCCCCTACCTACCCCAGTTTACGTTTCCACTGCTGGGACGCGGAACTTCTCTTGTCGAGAGAATTTAATAACTCACCTAAGTTCCCAATAATGTGCATTCGATAACAAAAATTGGTATTCAAGCAATAAATCCTAAAAACTTCATAACAAGTGAAAATAAGGGAACAAACGCCCTCGACCAATAAAGGCGATAATTTACGAAATAAGAGCATTTCTTTTAAAGTTTGTTAATCGCGAAGTTTCATTATATTGGTACAATACAATTTATTGTTTTTAATTCAGGTGTGGTGCGTAGGGAGGGGATGAAAGCCGTTGGAGAACTTAAATATTGTTTATTCTCTTTCAATTTAAGAAAGGAATCGTAAGTTTTCGTGGTAGATTTTGAAAATTGATGTATATGGTTTAGAAGTTGATATGCGACGTTTAAAATGATAAAATGAAATATGTTTCGGTGAAACATATAGGTACCTATTACAACTTCTGTTATAAATAGGGCCAAATAAACGAATCTTTTGAATCTTTTTTTTTGAAACAGAAACTAGTCTATTGTATAAATTGTATCCAAATAAAAAGTTTCAAAAGGAAATGACATAGGCATTCCGTAGTTTAATATCAAATATAAATACCTATATTAAAACGAAAGAAACCCAAAAGAGATTATTTAAATGTCTAGAACATGAATCAACCGCAACAGAAAGCTTAAAAAACAAAGTTTATGTTAAGCTTGTTTACAAAGTACATAAAAATGTCCAGAATAATTATAACACAATTTGAAATAAAATTATAATGTTATTAGATCAAAATGATTGCATGCCCTCCCTAGCGATCGCGGGAGAGTGCAAGTTTTCCAATAGCAGCGCACCTGGGGGTTTATTGCCAATCGCGTTACTTAATCAGTACCAATGTTGCTGCTTTGGTAACTACTCAAGTACCTAGTTACACCAATTGATAACGGAACTGATATCAACTCAACTCATACACTGCCTTAATAATTGCTATCGGTATCGGCGTGCATTCCGCGTCAATCATTCAATCAGCGGTAATTATACTATATCTCTTCATTGGCCTATAAACATAATGATACAGAAAATTTTATAAAGTATATACTTAGTTGATTTATATGTCATGCACTATACGGTATATTTTTATACATTTAGGACATCTAAACTTATAATAAATCTGTAAGGTTCGGTCATGGAGTAAGTTAGTAGATAGATAAAGTTAAACTTGACTATAATGTACCTACATATCAAAACTTCATAAAATAATAAGGCTTTTTAATTAGGTTCTTTTATTTTAATCATGTCTAGTCTAGTAGGTATACCTCCTACAGTAGGTATGAACAATAAAAAAAACAATTCGGGACTTCTCCTCATCTTAGCCGTGACATCTTAGCAATCATCAGTTGTCCAAGTCCATAGTAGACTGTCCACAGAACATAAGCCAATGGGTCCCTTTGAGCCAACAGCCACAGGGCCATTGAAACCTCCTCAACTGCTCAACGGCTATACATTACCACTTTATCCCAATTAGCTGCACAACAAACGGTGAAACTTTGACGAAACAATAGCAACTGTTGTAATTGCCGGCGCTAATTGACCGGACAAATGGCGGAGACATCCTCTGGCAGGGAGGGATTCAGGGCGTACACGGGGGTAGTCCTACTAGTATTAAAAATGGGAAAGTTTGTAAGAATGGATGTAAGTATGTTGGTTAATCTTTCACGAGAAAACTACTAAATGGACTGTGATGGAACTTCACAATAATGTAGCTCATAAATCAGAATGACACAGACTACTTTTTACCGCGGAAAATCCATTATAATGCGGGAATAATTAAAACACGTGAAGGCCGTGGGAAAACTATAGCTTATAAATATATCAGAATAACATCACATATGCTATTCTATTAAACTCGTAAAAATTCATTATAATACGGGAAAGTTAATTATAATAAGGACAAAGCCGTGGGTGAAAACCAGTTATAATATAAATAGTAGGTAAGTAGTTAGTTAGGGGTAGTTAGTTAATGAAGGTAACGACTTCCTCAAGCTGATGTCATCTTCATAATATTAGGTACCTACTGCTGAAACCCTTTCTTAAAATGTAAAACTCATTAGGAAAGGTTACCTTTTATAATGAAAATTGAGAAGTCTTCTACCTTTATCTATCGTCCTTAGTCCGTTCCTGGCGCGGACATTATGTGGAGTGCCGCGGTGTATTTACGAGCGAACTCTAATGGCGCAACATTTTGTTAATTCCACTAACATCCATTTATTCACTTCTATTGCTGTTAACGGCTATCGTTTAATCCGGGCGATAATTGAAAATTAGTAGATTATATTCACAATTATAAATCATAATACATTTTTCAATATAATAATGTTATGTAGATCAAACTAAAACGGAACACAATTTTAATTGACTATGGCAAATGTCAATAGTCAGTATACCTACCCTCACTTTTGTCCGTAGGTACTATTGAGATATGGCGAGATATTTTAAAATACTTGTGTCAAGTGAATTTTACTGCAGTTTTGTTGTTAGAAATTAAAATAGCTTTTAAAAATATAAATAATGTTCCACAGAGCTTCTATTTTTATTCCCTGTTAAAGATCTTTTAAATAAGGTTTTAAGTTATACGTTTTTTGTTCATTATTATCACCATTTTATATGGGAGCCAATTTTGGCGTATGATAAACGTCAGAAACTTCATCAGGGGATGTGTTCTTAAATTTTTAAACTGTAGTTAATATCTTCGGTAGTATAGTGGTAAGTATCCCCGCCTGTCACGCGGGAGACCGGGGTTCGATTCCCCGCCGGAGAGTTCTTTTTGCACTTCACGATAATTTCTAATCTCACATAGCTAACATAAATACGAACAGAAAATACATTAATTTTGCACCCAGTACTTTTTATATTATCTGTTTTAGGTGTCGCCATGTTTCAAGGAAAAACCGCCCATAAATAGCCAAAAAAGCCACTTATATTACATTTATCGACACACTTCCGTGCCAAAAACACACTTACGTACATTTATCCCCCTTAGGGTGGATTCACCCTAACGGGGTGAAATTAGCAATATTCTAACTACCTGAGACACGATGTTTTCTGTTAGCAATGTAGAGATAACAATGCGTAAAATTGCTATTAAGAAATAGTAGGAGTCTCACTTTTGACACCACATATTTATTTATTTAGGTATGTACTAGAGTTGCCCGCGACTCCGTCCGCGTTTCTATGGGTTTTTACATAACTGGAAGAAGAATTCAATTAAAATTCAAATTCATTTTATTCTAACTTAAGGAACACTAGGTACAATTAGTTTCGTCAAGTAAATAAATAGAATACTTATAAAATAAATAGCCTATCCTGTGTCCCAGACCTCTACATTTATATCCATACAGAAAAAATCGAAAAATCATCAATATAGTTTTAGTAACCTATCTAGGTAGGGTATATTAAGCCTTAACTTAAACACAATATCTCTGAAAACAAACTTACTTACTCCATGACTGACCCAAACAGATTTATTATTAGTAGACTTGTACGTTTTGTTTTTTAGTTTATTGTGTTAGTTAAGTTAGCCTAAGTTATAATTAGTGTAATACCTACTGTAAATAACTATGTAATAAATTATTCATATCTAAATTTTTATTTTTGTGTGATTAATTAATAAACTGAGAAAACTTGTAAACTTCACGATCGTAAATGAAGTTTGCCAGTTCTTCCGTTTCCGTGGTCTTCAACGGCACCTCGTCAATGCGGTAGTGTCGGTAGTGTCGGTAGAGTACGAGTGGGAGTGCACAAACGAGGATTTATCGTCGAAGAGCGCGCCGCGGCGACGCCGGCGCATGCGGTCACTTATAATTTATAACTACTTACGACTGCTAACGGATACTCAACTTAACTACGTTAGCATGTGTGAAGATGCTACTCTGTAATTGTCTTGGGTTACAAAGACTAGCTTAAACTAGATCTAGCTTTAGCAATGAATTGTCACAAAACCTTTACAAAAACTTCTTTCTGTAAAAGTTACAAGGGGCTCTTTTGACAATTTTTAATACCAAATATAACCAAATACCTTTTCGATTATTCATTGGCTGTCTACAATTAGGCTTAATTAGTTTCTAGCTGATTAGAAACTAATGAAAAAACTGGGAAAACTAGAAAATAATAGTTTGGTGTAGAGGATTCCTATGCTTAACCCGTTAGGTATACTTGTTTTGTGGTGCAAAAATGCACTGGTACCAAACATTGTAACCGCAAGTAGCAGCAAGCAGAGTGTGTGTAATGTGGCGACGTCGTCGCAATTGAACGTCGCAGTAGGGCCTTCACTTGCGGAGCGGCTTCAAATGTCGTTTTATAAATAGCGTAATAATTCATCTGTAAATACAATTCGAGAATATACCTACTGTTTACTGAAAAATTTTTTTTTTTATTTTATAGAAACAATTATCGATTTGCCATTATGTTAAAATAAAATTAAAGCTATTAAATGTAATTTATTTTAAAGCATCTGGAATCTGTAATGACATTGTTGCCTGAAAGACTCAATTTTGTATGAGGTCTAAATATCTTATTTCTGTAACATCGAACGGACGCTATAGATTAGTCATTGGATTGGCTAGTTGAAATAAATTATTATTGTTGAATAAAAACATCAACAAAAGTTACAACATACGCATAAGTATGTTTTAATTTTTCTACAATTTTATAATGTCTACTTTTATCATGTAAAAGTATTCTTAATAATAATAACATCTTTTCTTTGTAACAAAACACTCCACTGATCAAACCAATCCACTGATTTTAAAAAACTGTTTTCAACGTTTTCCAATTAGGACCCACTTTTGAGATTGGATAAAACTCTTTCATTTCTTTATTAATTGGAATCGCCATCTATTTTAAATGTTACTCCATTCGTTACAAAAACATTAGTGATTTGTAAAAAACGCAACTCAAAGAACGAGTTGGAACTAGGTACGTGTTCCGTGTACCTTTGTTTTTTATATTTAAATATACGTTAATGTTAATTTTCCATCAATACTTTTATAATTATTAAAATTTAAAATAATTATTTAATATTAAGGTTAGCCACAGACATTGCTAACAAAAGCCTGAAGTCAAAGTCACCTTTTTTGCCAATGTTTCAGGTAATATAATATATTATTTCAAATAGACAATGAATCGGCTTCTAATAAAAATTCTTTGATAATTTTGATTCTCACAAGAAACCACCAGAACCCTAAAGATCTCTCATTGGACGATTGCGATCGCAAAAACAGCTCATCTACAAATGGAGCTCGAATAATGCCTGGTTTACACGGGCTTCGTAGCTAAGCGCTTAGTACTTGTCGCTTACTAAGCGACAAGTAAATAGGATCGATCTCTATTCCCTTGCACTATTCACAAACACTAATACTAAGCACTAATCAGCGTGTTTACACACGAGGAATTAGTATTAGTGACAAGTACTAAGCGCTTAGCTACGAAGCCCGTGTAAACCAGACATTAGTTCCGATTCTTATTCCAATTCCGGACCGGATCCATTCCGGATTTATACGACGACCGATTAATCTTTCGCTTCCGATTTAAAACGCGCTTATGACTACCAACAACTACCCTACTTTAAGCTCTATCCCTTACAAGTTAAAGCTCAAAGTTCTAAGTTATGCCCTGAAAAAAATAAGCTCTGATGACTTAGTAACGTTCTATAATTTAGACTCTGTATGGATGGGATTAAGGTGGGTTTTAAATTGAAAGGCGCTTGAAAGAAGCAGTAAAAGTGGCAAATATTTATGAGCTTTCGAAGGAAATTCTTTCTGAATGTTTGCATTTATGAAAATATGCTCAAATCAAGCGCTGTCGATAGGGTGCTCCGATTTAAACATTATTGGAAAACATAGTTGAACTTCTACCTTGTGTTTAGTTAATGTTTACTGTAACTTAACATGAGCTACATGTAGGTAATCTATTATATAAGTCCAAAAAATAACTCAGTTTAAAAAAAAAATAGATATATTTTGTCCTGCATTTTTGATAAGCACATCGACGATATCAATATCACAAATGTACAACATAATGTACCAACTTGTAAGGATTTTTGCCTCTTTCAGGCACCTGCCTGAAGGTAGGCCATAAAAGTGTGCAAAAAGATATCAAAGACGATTGAAAACAAATAATAATGTTATTTCGTATTGATTAGTTTATTTACAGTACAGTTAATACTTATATAAAATCATTGTTAACACTATATGCGCCCATGGAACACGAACAATGTTAATAATCAACAATTAAGATATGTACACAGGTTCAGGCTAATATGTGCACCCTGTATAATGTTTAAGGTACTTTCCGATCAGTGCAATCGGATCGAGGGGTCATAATGTGCCCCCGCCCCCGCCCCTGCCCTGCTACTTAAGGTTATTGCTACAAACGGTAGCTTTATTAACTTTATGGATTATTTCATTTTACTGATACAAATAATTCAAATTCCTGATTTAGAAAGTTATTGCGTACCTTACTTGCACATTTATTGAAAGCACAAACGGAACGAACGGAAAATATTAAATATTTTTTAAGAAATGCTGTGTAGGTTTATAATTATATCATACGTTTCTATTCCATTTATATCCATCATCAAATTCATCAAAAGAAAACACAAATTATTTTTATAATTGAATTGTAGGGATATCAAGTTTATTAATTTACACACATAAACATAAATTATATTATGGGGGTCTTAATGTAGATTATTTTCTTTAAGTTTTTCAGTGATACAGGAACTGAAACTGAATGTGCCGGATGATTTTGTACACCGTCGGAGGCGACCTGCCTTATTATCTAAGCCAAAAGGAAGAACCAATCTCTTTAAGCAAGGCACCTCTAACGCGTGGCATTCATGCACTTAATTTAGTAGCAGAGAGAGTAGATCTTTTTTACTGTCCCCTGGACGAATGTCGTAGAGTGCTGTTACAAATTCTTTGCTATCCAAAAGGATTTTGACATTTAATATGAAAAGGGAATTTATTGTATACATGATGTAATTTTTTGACTTTGTAATATATATATTTTTATTTTTTTGACATTATTTTTATAGGACATTAAGTAGTTAGTTAGGTTTAAATGTTGACATGATATATATAATATGGTAATTTAATGTATATTTTTAAAGTAATGTATGTGGTTTTTAGTATAATTTGGACATGTTTATTACACAATCGTATTAGGCTTTCCTGTAAAGATAGTGTAATTATAATGAATAAATAAATAAATAAATAAATAAATAAATATTTAGGTAATAACTCTAGAAGAAATTTAATTCTACAAACAAATTTTGTCATGATTTTAAAACCTCATTTATTGCAATTACTTACAGACTATACTTAAATAAATATTTATTGCAATTACT
Source organism: Chloroclystis v-ata (assembly GCA_963691955.1). Taxonomy (NCBI): domain Eukaryota; kingdom Metazoa; phylum Arthropoda; class Insecta; order Lepidoptera; family Geometridae; genus Chloroclystis; species Chloroclystis v-ata. The sequence continues at coordinate 17,197,292 of OY829904.1, forward strand.
TAAAGACTATACACATACAGGTTCTGGAGTCACCCTTTAAGCTAAAATTGCTTGTGTCGGGAGACTCCGCTCTTACCAATAATACTTAATTTAATATCTATTCTATCAATATTACAGAGAAGAGTTTGTCAAAACTCCTTCAAAATACAATAATAGAATTCAAATCCCAAATCCATTACTAGCATTACTCGCAAACAATATAAAAATTAATATCGAAACATTCCATAAATCCTCGACTTAATACCAGGAATCATTCACATTTCTTATATTAAAAAGTATTACTTTCCGAATACAAACATACGAATTTACTCACGGAAATTTGAGCTTAAGGCTTGTAGTTATAAGGTGGATAGTTGGATATTTTAGTAGCAAAGAGGTCGAAGTCTTAAGAAGGTGGGTTGCGGGGATTTCTTTTAATAAGTGGATGATTTACGGCGTGACGGCGCCGCCGGCTAATTAGCGCCGGAGTCCGCGCCGTGGACCTGGTGACGGCAATTATTCATTCTGAATCTTTAAATGAAAATTTGTTTTTTTTGAAGCCGTAGGCTAAGAGAGAGCACATACTCGACTTTCATTCCGAGGGTTGTGGGTTCAAACCCCGTAAAGAGTCTGCGTGACACACTTGCGTAGAGTTGGTAGGTAGGTACTTCTTAGCCGGCACTTTACAGATTTATTTCCCCCAAAGCTCTTTTATACATGTAATAGTTTGTGCATTCAAATGAATTCCTTTGATACAATATTCGATGTTGTTTTTTCATACGGACCGCAGCCGAACAGAACGCTCGAGGCGCCATCTTTGCTGAAATCAAAACACAGGTATAAATGTCAAACAACTCGGTATTTTGGGGGAACCATGGTTTTGGGAAAATATCGGATGTTTTTTGTGAAACTCAAACATTCTGAAATAAAGAGGTTTCATCTTATAGAAATAAATACAACAGTAATATCTAATAAATTCATATTTATTGTATAATGAAAGATTATTATCAAAATAAATTTGGCCAAAAAACATTCTTCAAACGGCTTCTGCCAAATTTTTTTTCGATATTAGCTTAAAAACAATCAATAACCTACTATAACTAATTTGGAATGACGCTTTAAATGTTATGTAACATAAGACAAGGCGTAATAAGGAGAAGAGAATTGTTCTTTAATTTAGGAAACTTTATATGTGATTTTTATCGTTGATGATTATCGAAGTACATAATACATATATAAATTAGGAAAAAGACTTGTAGTAAATAACAAATATGAACACATAGCATTTTTAGAATGTTCACTGTGTCTAAAACATTCCCGAATCTCTAAAAGCCATGGTAATTGCAAACTCTACATCGAAACTGCCTCGTTCTAAATAAAAACATTGCTACCAAATCGCTTCTATTTCCCAAGCATCTGTACCTTCCACCACTCTCCCACCAGCCCCACCACAGAATAACAACCCTACCCCTTAGCAATAGAGCCTACTTTCCCGTCCCTGGCGGTAAAGATATTGTGGTAATATTATAGGTATGAGATTGCAAGCTTCGTGTGTGGCAACATTAAGGCGAATAAAATTTAAATATGGCAACAGGAGCTTTCGCTATAAAAACAAAACAATATAAAGAGAATGCTGAGCGTTCGGTGTTTAGAATCACCTGCTGGATAATGGAATTTTATTTATTTTTATTCACGTTGCGTGGATACCGTAATGCAGGTTTGAGAACTAAATGGGTTTATGTAAAGGATTCTGTAAACACAAAAACCTAAGCATTTTAAGATAGAATTAAAGACGCAAACTTTATAAGTATTTCGTAGTAGTAACGACTCACAATGTCCCACTAGAACCCATTTGTGTTATTGGGGGATATATTACCTATATTTATTTATTTTTAATTCTTGATAGACCGGTGACTAAGTCAAATATCAATGTATCTTAATTTATAAAATTGGCAGCGTAGAGATAACTTAATACATTTGTCTTAGAAATACAAGATAACCACGGGGCTAGTTATTGCTATATAAATTGTCCTGTATGTAATATAATTAAATAATATATATTAAAGTTTCTGTATAATGTTCCCGCCAATCTAATAATAAGGAGAATAAAATTATCTACGTATTTTTAAAGATAATCAACGATTCAAATTCTGAAAGTGAAATAATCAACGATGCTCGATCGAAGACATTACGATTAGTCTACCTACGCTAAATGAAAACTGCTTTGCGTAGAAGCGCTACGGTAGGCGTAGCAGGCCTACGGAGCTACGAGAGGCTACGAGATACTGTCTACAAATCGTGAATTTAGATTGAATTAAAACTGTAAACAACTTTGTTACAACTTAATTTAAAAAATAATTTTTAAAAGAAAAACTTGTCATAGGCTAGATTTAGTTTGAATCAGCCATGTGAATTAGGTAGCTAAACATTCAAATATTGTTTTCTTATATGGCAAGAAGTAGTTACATGCTTCAAAAGATACAAATAAAATTGATCATTTTATGAGCAAGGTAATAAGTGAAGGCAAACAACACAAAGTCAGGTGCAGGTAGTAAAGTACATGTTTGTACTTGTAACAGGGCGGGCGGGTATTATTCAAATGTGCCCAATAAGGGCATTTACGGCGCGCCATAAAACTACAATCCAACCGTACGAATAAATATCCGACCTTTGGAACTTATAACCCCGACATTCAGTTAGAATTACTAGAAGTGACATTCGTTGAGTGGTAAATTCATCAGGAAGAGATAAACCCATGTTGGCTTAGTGGGAGCACACTCTGCTTCATACCGAAGCTCGTGGGTCCAATGAACTAGCTATATAGAAAGAGCTAGAACTAGGGTAGAAATGAATAGCGTACAATGAATAAAATAAATAGTATTATAACTTAGGCCATGCATCTTCAACCTTTTTTTGTGTTATTACTGTAAATAAAATATAATTATTTGCCTTCGAGGGCCGCAAGGAAAGACCCGGCGGGCCGCGGGTTGAAGACATGTGGCTTAGACAGATAAATTTCCTTTATAAATCTTTTGAACACTATTAACATACTCGTATGTTACATAATTATTGTCACTGTTGTTGTATATGTCTCTTCCAGTAGTTAACACACCGTTGTCGGTTATAATAATACACGCCGTAAGAGTGTTACGGGCGACCGTAACACGGTTAATGCTGCACCTGTACGGTACTTAGTGCCGCAAGATGCCGCGGCCAATACTCAATACGAAACAAGAGCTACTCACTTAGTGTAATAACTCCCATGACCCTTGCAGATAGGGCTTCGACTTCGAAGACTTTGATGTAAGAACCAAATCTTAAGTCAAAAACTTTGAATTGGTAGGTCAACTTTGTGATTTGTTGTTAGAGAACACACCTTCAATCGAAGCTACAGCAGTTTTTAAATACAGTAGAAGAGTTCATGTTATTTCAAAAAGTGAATGTTATTTCAAAATTTTCTTTGTTTACCTACTAGTCAGGGATCCGTAGTACATGGAAATCAAGTGATTACTAACAAGCTAATTTTTGGTGAGTAGCTTCGTTTCGATGAGACGTCCAAAGATATCCTATACCCAACTCTCGATTGTGGTAGCTAACAGAGATATCAAGGATTAAAAAATTCAAGGATGTAAAACCGGGATAACGGACCACGAAATTTGTAGGACAATATGTTATATCTCAAGATAATTATCTAAATTATATAAAAACATGTTTGTCCTACAAAACCTATGGTTTGATCAAAGAGTCCGCTATTTCCAAAATGTGTCGAAAACGAGGTAAATTTAAATGATTACTATGATTACTAACCAGCTGATTTTTTGTTGTATACTTAATTAATATTTATAAAATCTAACGGACATATTGTCCGACAAATTTCGTGGTCCGTTATCCCGGTTTTACATCCTTGAATTTTTTAATCCTTGATATCTCTGTTAGCTACCACAATCGAGAGTTGGGTATAGGATATCTTTGGACGTCTCATCGAAACGAAGCTACTCACCAAAAATTAGCTTGTTAGTAATCACTTGATTTCCATGTACTACGGATCCCGGCCTATACACGATTCGTTCGCGTAGCGTGTTCAAAAAGTTCTTGTTTAAATTTTTATAATAATTACATCAAAAAGTGGCATTTATTACGAGTATCTATTGTAATATACAGGTATGAATTGTTAAGAATTGTTTATTTTTATAATAATGATAAGTATATTAACTTATCCTTGTAATCGTATTACCGTATACTTATGTGTTTCTTGGAAATTAAAAGATTTGCCTTTGAAATAATTGAAATCTTCATCTGAATGTCCTTCTATTTTTGAGAGTTTATAAATATTTGTCCCACTAATTGGCTTATTTAGAAGAACCACATTGTATGGAGAAGCCTAGTTTCCTTCCTGTAATACAGCTACGGCTAGTCAGGAATCCATTGATTGAATTAAACTCTATATTGTATTGATTGATTTATCGATACTTCAACGAAAACAAAATCTATTCATATATTCCAGAAATAGTGAGTTTGTCATTTGCATTGATTCCTCAATGTCCGTACATGGGGCCGCCATGTTGTGACGTCATGCTTTATGTCATAATCGCGGAGCACATAAAGTTTACAGCGACCGCACCTGGAGGCATTCCGACGTGAGGGGTTTTATTGGACGCGATGGCTTAGGAGTGGCACTCGTAGTGGGCATAGCTTGGCAAAATATTGCAAACAATAACAATTTACGTTTCTACTGCTGGGACATCAGTGTCCGAGACTGAGACTTGTCTTGACAAAAAAAAAGGTAGTGAATTAGGACTTATGTTGGAAAACTGCGGGTTCGTGAATTTCCGATGTCCTTAAAGTTCAAAAGTAGCCGGTTGGGTCACGATGTTTGTCTTCGCTGAATTTTTTAAAGAAAAATCCAGATATGCAGCTGTGTTTGAACTCACAACATACGGAATTAAAGTTGAATGTACTTCCCACTTTACCATCACGGCTTCACGATAATAAAAATACACTATTTGCCCCATACAACCCGGGTAAATCTGAGCACCTATATTTTTTAAATCTAAGTATGTTTGAATTAATACCATCAAACTATTTAAGGAACAATCACCATAATATAGCAATTAATCACCCTCTGAACCGAAATACATAAATAATTGCAGTTGGCAATAAATTAGACGAGCACTTAAGTCGCGGTTAACTTGTCCAACTTCAAGTTTAACTTAGTAAGTAGGCAAGTTGTTGCTAAGTTTTTGCCTTGTCGTGTGTCGCACTTATAAGCTTACAACCACTAACTTAATTATAATAAGTAGGTATGTATGTTGTTCTATAGCCTCTATCTATACTCTCCCCTAGAAGGTAAGTAGAAACATCGCCTCTCCTAAGTCCATTAAAATGTGTACAAAGGTGAAATCTACGTAGCTTCTTATAATTATGCAAATAAGTTGATACATAGAACAAAAAAAGTGTTGGTTGTGACCTACAGTGTGATTTTTTTATTGGAGTCGTAAGATAAGGTTATCAACCGGTGAACTGATTTCTATATTATCCACAATTCTACAATATTGGCGTTATATCTTTTAATGTGATTCATAAAATTATTTGAAATATAATTACGAGATTATCGACTCTTTTCCAATATATCTCTATCTCTCTCTATCTATCTTTAGAACATAAACCAGATTGACTTTGACAAAACGCTTTATAAAAGACTTACCTCAAACACAACAAACAAATTGTAAACATGTCCACGCTTCATCACCCTTCATTACATCAAGCCCACCGCTGGGCAAACACACGCCCCCGCCACGCGCCAGACACGCGGCCGACACGCGTCAGACACGAGTAGATCGCGTCATCTTGTAATTACAACGGGATTAAAGTGATCGATGTTTCCAAATTAGCGAGTAATCGAGTCAGTGGGCATTGACCTTTAATGTCTATTTATTTGTTGCAGTATAGATATATGGCAATCTTTTTTGTAAAATAATAGCCGTAGTAATATAATAATATAGTATATATATGTATAATAATAATAGTCACATAGTGTCCAACATCTAAAATTATACGTAGGTTGATGATGATTACGTAGTTTTCAATAGCAGAAAGGCAAAAGCTCTAGCCTAACAAAAACTAGATACCTACTAAATACTAAAGGAGAATGGGCATTCTGGGACCACCCTCCAATAGCAACATGATATATATCATTAGATAGGTCTTTTCATTTCATTTTCAACATTTGTTATGACAGCTTTGTTGTTACTGCTGTCCGTTTGGAGTTATTAAGCTTTTAAGTACCTGAGAAAAATATTAAGACAGATACAAATGTTTAATGTTTTTATACATGTCCCGAGGCTTATCCTTTTCCATCGATGACTGAAGAGTAAATAACTGTTCTAGGCTAAGGTACATATCAATATGATACATAAGTATATAATATATAAGGGGCCGTCCATTAATCACGTGAGGTCGTTTTTCTCATTTTTTGACCCCCCCCTCCCCCATGGTGATGTTTGGTGAGGTTTGGGACCAACACCCCCCCTCCCCCCCTGGATCACGTGTATTTTTTTGGAAGTCTATGTAAAGGCTATTTTTGACTGGAAAAAAATATTTAAAAAATGGAGTTTTGATTCGAAAAACATTTAACAAAAAACATTTTTTAAATAATGTATTTGCAATAAAATTAATGATTAATTAATTAATGTTGTCTTCGTCCCACGGAGTTTGCAAGACTTTCATTTAAGGTTACAACTAGTAAAGCTTCTTCTTCACTAGCAGTTGTTATTGGCAAAGAGGTTTGTGACATATTAACTTCGGTTTCATCCACTCGGCACCATCATCCTCGCGCGTGAGGATACGCGTGGGCCGAACAGTTTCAGTTTCGTGGGCAGTTTGGTGCGCATGGCACTCTTTTGCTCTTTTTTTTAGTGCAGAAGTACTGCCCACACTGTTGACATATTCTTTCCATAAGAAACTTACGATCCTTCTGCAGGCTAGGGCAATACCGGTCATAAGGCATTCTCTGCAAAAATAGCGCTTTTTGGCAAAAAATAAATATAATTAATACACGTGATGTCTAACGAGACCCCCCCTCCCCCCTCGTGATGTTTCGTGATGTTTTCCGTACCCCCTACCCCCCCTTTTGAGCCTCACGTGATTAATGGACGGCCCCTAAGTTCAATCTTATGTGTTATTATTTTCCTTGTTTATAAATGTTTTATTTTATCTTTATGTTTGTAAAGTACGTATTAATAATCTATCTTCTATATTTTTTATATATCTATATCTATATAAATAAAAATGAATCGCCGTTCGTTAGTCTCGCTAAAACTCGAGAATGGCTGGGCCGATTGCGCTGGTTTTGGTCTTGAAATGATCGTAGCAGTCCAGGGAAGGTTTAAAAGGTAAAAAACGGGCGAAGCCGCGCGGGGTCAACTAGTAGTTTAATATTTTTCTTAAGCGACAAAAAGCTTTATAACTTCAAACGGACAGCAGTATCAACAAAACTGTCATAATAATTATTGTGTATGTACTATCCTATTGAAAAGACCTATGCAACGACATTATATCTTGTTGCTATTGGAGGGTGGTCCCAAGTTCCATACATTTTTGCCCATCATCCTTTGGAATTGATTAAAGGTATTTTTTTAAATATACAAAATTAAAATCTTGTGAGTATTTTTATAGGTACATTTTATTAATATGATTCTAGTAAATAGTTGACAGACAGTCGGGTCAAATCAAAGCCGTATTTGTATTGTCTCTGGACAAAAACGTTCGACGTTTGAATCGCCAATCACGCTGAAATATGGAAACTGTTTGTTTTCCCGCGGGCATCGCGCGACCACAGTGTTCGCATAGAGATGTAGAACCTCGTACACACGCAGTTCGTCAACTCCAGATAAGTAACATTTATGAAAAATGTACAAAAACAAATTATTACATAGGTAAACTTTAATGTAGTACCTATTTATATAAATTAAAGGAGATTTGCTAATCAAACTATTATTTCTAGAGATTTAATTTGCTAATCGAAATTATTATAAAATAATATTATTCATTATTATCGTTTATAATCAATAATAGTACAAACTTAATTATAATATGCTCGTTATAATTATTTACTTATAGGTATCTATAATTACACATCTACCTAATTATTTCGTTGAGACAGACATGCCAATGTTATTGTGTAACTTTATGGTGCAATAAATGAGATTACTGAGGTCAAAGATCCTGTAATTTGACATTTTGAGCAATTTTCTCTAGTTTGGATAATTTGAATAAGTACCTAAGTTTTGGTAGCGGTGGAATGTTCAAAATTCTGGTAGGTACCGATACCGTAGCAGAAGTTGAGTTGCTTTTCTGCAGGCTCTATTTCGTCGTTATTTCGTGTCACGCTATTTGCGTGCGCGAGACACAGAGAAGATTGAAGAACTTCTCGATTCAATATTCGAACGAATCCCGCATCTGCCAGCTAGTTTCACATCCACAAGGCTATCTATGGCTACCGGCTAAACACTCGTACATAGATAAGGTGGGTTCTATTTTTAATATCACTGATTTCTTTTTATCGTTTGTGTGATTACATATATCTAGTAATCAGTTATAATGTTGGCCAAATAAACATTCCTAACTTTAACAACAATATTTGCCAACATAAGAAGGTAAGTTTATAAATGCTCTACATTCCGTGACCCGTATTCCTTTGAGAGTTACTAAAACAACAATAACAAGAAAGCAACTGTAGCAAACTAAACACAAAGAAAAATAATTCAACCGATAAACCTAATCCTGCAAATAGTCCGGGATCCGTAGTACATTGGAATCAAGTGATTACTAACAAGCTAATTTTTCGTGAGTAGCTTAATTTTAATGAGACGCCCAAAAATATCCTATACTCAACTTTTGATTGTGGTAGCTAACAGAGATATCGAGGATTAAATATGTCGATTTGATGATCCAAAAAAATTGATAAGTAACCGGTTGTTTTTTAGTTATATCGTAAGATAATGATCTAAATTATATAAAAAAATATTTGTCCTACAAAACCTATGGTTTGATCAAAGAGTCCCCCATTTCCAAAATGTATCGAAAACGAGGTCAAAATAAATGATTACTAACCAGCTGATTTTTTGTTGTATACTTAATTAATATTTATAAAATCTAACGGACATATTGTCCGACAAATTTCGTGGTACGTTATCCCGGTCCTACGCCTAGACATTGTTAATACCACAAGACCAATTATCTCATTAGTAACTGTAGGACAAAAATATTACTGAATAGGTTAGTGTGTTCCTTGCCCAAATGTAACAATGTCCTACAAAAAAACAGGTAGGTATCGCTAGTCCGACAAGAATTGTAATTTTTAAGTTTGCCTATTTGTAACATAGAAAGTTAAGTCGGCGTCAGTGTAACAACACACCCGCAATAAAATATAATTTGTAATTATATCGAAGACATATTTCGTCTGTTATCGCATCTACTCAGTTGGCGTAATGGCAAGGATCGAACTCCTGTCACTGACTGGTGACTGTGCGTCACCGAGTTCGATCCTCCGAAAGAGAGTTCTTTTTGTGATTATGGATAAGATAGTGATTTTTTTAAATTTAAATAACTTTATTTTATAGTTATCTAGGTAAAAAAATATTGTAGGTATTAAGTATTTATATATTTATTTATAGTATTTATATATTTATTTATAGTATTTATATATATATATATATAAGGAATTGCACGCTTATTGGGCGGTAATTTAGACATAATCCAGGTATTGTTTGCTAATAGAGATTTATATTCTTCATCCATAGCCTCTTGCCATTGCTCTCTATCGGTACTAGACATCGCTTCTTCAAGCGTTGCAGGGTCAGTTAACTGTATGGCACACATTTAATTACATTGCTATCTTCAAATGATGAATTCATCGCATTCCGATTTATTCTTCTATTTTTCGTATTTTTGAAGTTGGAAGTTAGTGTACCTACCCCCCACACTCATTTTTCCTTCACAGAGTCTCTCGTGCGAATCATTTAGTTTAGAAATAAATGCTGTTGGAAACTTCAATATGATTTTTAAAGACCTTTTCATAGATATATAGTTTTCTTTATATGGATTTTTTAAATATTTTATTTAAAATCTTAGTGCGGTTCACACACTACATCTACGTAACAATTTGAACAGTTTAGCTTTTATAGTTTCGAAGTAAAATGGCTGTGACATACAGACGGACGGACAGACGGACGGATGGACAGACATGACGAATCTATAAAGGTTCCGTTTTTGCCATTTGGCTATGGGACCCTAAAAATAAGTTATTATGACTGGTTGGTAATAATCTATTGTGACCTCGTTTTCGATACATTTTGGAAATGGGGGACTCTTTGATCAAACCATAGGTTTTGTAGGACAAATATTTTTTCATATAATTTAGATCATTATCTTACGATATAACTAAAAAACAACCGGTTAGTAATCATTTTTTTTGGATCATCAAATCGACATATTTAATCCTTGATATCTCTGTTAGCTACCACAATCAAAAGTGGGGTATAGGATATTATTGGGCGTCTCATCGAAACGAAGCTATTCACGAAAATTCAGCTTGATAGTAATTATTTTTACATCGAGGATGTGTACTACAACTTTGGACCGTAGGACCGGGATAACGTACCACGAAATTTGTCGGACAATATGTCCGTTAGATTTTATAAATATTAATTAAGTATACAACAAAAAATCAGCTGGTTAGTAATCATTTATTTTGACCTCGTTTTCGATACATTTTGGAAATGGGGGACTCTTTGATCAAACCATAGGTTTTGTAGGACAAATATTTTTTCATATAATTTAGATCATTATCTTACGATATAACTAAAAAACAACCGGTTACTTATCAATTTTTTTGGATCATCAAATCGACATATTTAATCCTCGATATCTCTGTTAGCTACCACAATCAAAAGTTGAGTATAGGATATTTTTGGGCGTCTCATTAAAATTAAGCTACTCACGAAAAATTAGCTTGTTAGTAATCACTTGATTCCAATGTACTACGGATCCCGGACTAAAAATATTTGTTCGTTAAAAAAGCCATGTCCACACAAAACCGTTGGCGGATGGAATATTCGATTGATATTCAATTCGGAAAGATCGCCTCGGGACATTGGCCAATTGAATTTGAAAACAGAACATCTCCCTCCCCACCCACTGCTGCCCTCGGATCGGATGACCAAGCTTTGAGAGAAAATGGTTTTTTTCAGGTTTTATTTTGTGGTGTTGTAATCAGCCGATTTGTAGTATTTGGTAAGCGTTGTTTGCGTAGAGTTCATAAACTACAGACTGCTAAAATAGGATCGCTAAGAAATATGAGATATTCTACGTAGTGTACTGACACTGACCTATAAATTTAATCTATGAAAACACACAAATCCAAAAACACCCCTAATCCCACAAATTATATAATAATGTTTAATCCATTAACAAAAACATTGATTTCAGCTGACACGCAAAGAACACTTATATGTATACCTAGCTGTCCCATTCCTGATCTTTGTTCTGAAATACATTCCTTCAGAAGATATATTTTACAGATGGAAAATATACATATTTATCCTGAATATAAAAATAATTTGTGGTGATCACAACTGCCCTCTGCCCAGCGCGGCCATTTTCCCGGCCATAGACAAGAGTTTTATTGTTTTTATATTTATTTATCCGCCGGTGTTTTTGCGTTATTCTGCCGTATCGTTTTTGGCGCGCTCCTTTATGACGTAGCAAAGGACGATCGTAGAGATGATAGTAATGTTATGGATTAAACATCAAATGCCTAATTTTATTATCACTGTAAAATAATGCACACTACAACGATGGTGGCCATTATATTGGAACCAATAGGTTACATTATAACGGTTTTATCTATAGCTACATAACTTATGACCAATAAATGTACTTACCTACCTGTGTTAAGTGGGTAAATTGTGTTGAGATAATTAGTTAGGTACCTACAACACATCATAGAATTGGTACCTAATATCTAAGTCAAGCTAAGACTTCTATAAATAGGTCCACATATCGTTGATCTCCATCATGGATCACTAGAAAGTCAGTAAGTATGTACCTAGGTACCTCATCAACGCAGTCATGGCATCTTTATCCCAAGAGTCTTGTCCATACAAATCCACCCTGTCAGGTGAACCGAAGCGAAGGTCCGACTATGATACGTCAGCGCGATTTAGAATAGCCACCCTCCTTTATCGTATCTATACTATGCCATCATACACCGATCTCGAAGCAGGCTAATCTCTCCCCTATCCCCTCGCAATAAGATTCATAGTACACCAGATGCAACGCGAGATAGTATTGTACGAATCAATTCCATAACATACACGTTTGATGCCGAATTCTGCAGATATTACTCAAATGTCGACATTGTGACGCGATAAAATGTTTGCAATACAGTTTGAAGGCTTTTAGCAAGATGATCTTTTTTATTTTAGGAGAAAAAGGTAAGTAGGTAAGTAGAACAATATTGAGGTAAGCTAGCTACTAAGCTAAGATTAACAATATCAGTTCCCGTGACACACGCTCGTATCTACAGCACACGGTGCGAGCTTGGGCATTGAATGTGTTAATTAAGTAGATGCCTAACCTTACATACCTACCTACCTAGGTTATGTTAGTTACCATAACACTACCTAGCTTGATTTAATTAATAACTTTACCTACATACCTATTGAAGGTAATCTTGTTGCAATAAGTAGGTATTTATTTATTAAATAAATTATTAACTTAAGTAGCAACGTATGAACGTAGACAGATGCTCGTTGGTCTGCAAGTGTGCGGGTGCCGTCCACGAGTTATTGGGTTCTTCTAAAATTTATTATATGAATAATTGGTTTATAACCGGCATCATTTAAAATATACCTAGTCGTAGTAGCCCAGGGATGGTAGGTATAAGGGTGAGAAAACATGGGAATAAAGCGGGTAAAAGCGCGGGCGCCATCTAGTCATCTAGTATATTGTTTGTAGTTCTGTGTGAAATTAAAAATAGGTAAGTACCTACCTCTTTATTTAAATGTTTGTATCCTATAAGATTATTAACAGATTCTTCTTGTTCTAGTACCCATTTATTTTGGACCCTGTTGTTACTCGTATGATCACCATTTTGGCAACCGTATCTGATCATATGATCAGATGGGAATAACCCGTTCTAAATTGTAGTCAAACAAAACTTTTTCATGGATTAAAATTGCCTACAAGCTACAAGCGCCATCTGTTATAGACATTGCACATTGCACACTTCCATGTGTCAACAACCAATAACTATGTCAAAGTCAAACTATATGACAATGACAGTTGACAATAGTTTTCAATTCCATTTCCATTCCATCCATCCAGCATCCATTGAATCGGGCGGCGGGGCAACGACCGGTCGCGAAACGTGTTTTTATATTTTTGTTAGAACAAAAACATTCCAAAATGAAAGGAGAACAGAAAATTGACGTCCAGGCCCTGAAGGACATCGCCAACAAACTCCGAATCGACAGCATCGTTGCCACAAACGCCTCCAAATCCGGGTAAGTTTACGGGTAACCTCAATGTTCTCGCCGGTTTTTTGCGGCTTCATTGAAGGTCTCTTCAAGGTGATAGGTATAGGTACCATACTACCTTTGAAATGCACTGTCCTAAACTTTAACATTTATTACAGCTCTTATAAGACGAAAATATGCTCTAATCTACGTATAAATGAAACATTATTGGTGTTCGACATTTGAAACTTTTTTTTTACCGGAAGCGAAAGGTCGGATTGTGGGTCGATTCATTAATTAAATTTGTTGGACTTTGTTGTGTGAATTTTAGTGTAACTTACATACCTACCTATAGACTAACTTAATGTGCCCCTGAACCTTTCCTAATTGCTATAACTTACATCAAGGCTAATAAATTATGTCAATAAGTTGCCTAGTTACACGACTTACGTACCTATCTGTTGTAGGTAATTGTGTTTCATAATCTGACTACTCACTTTACTATTAATATACCTACTTCATGATGTTGACTTAGTAAATAGTAATATGAATTCATAAAGGCTCCGTTATCCTTATCTAAGAGGTAATAGCTTTTCAACTTTGATTGCAATCACCCGCTTATCTTAGCAGCTTGCTGAATCATTGTGATGAAATATTTTATAGCAGAAAAAATATAACATTGATAGAAAATGATATTCAATAATGGAAACTTCCTCCTAAGATACAGGAATATTATGGAAATAAGGAAATAATACTGAAATAGATTGTAAGGAATTCTGACACACCTGTTGCATATGTGTGTATAGTAAGAAACATAGCTAGAATAGAATCAAAGACGGTATTCCTCATGAAATAAACAACAATAAGGTTCAAACTGCATTGCATTATGTGTGTTATGGTTGCTTTGAGGAAGATGAGATAGTGGAGCGCTTCATAGACACAGAAAATCGTTTTTTTAATTGAGAAGTCGGCCACAGTAAAATATATTATCTTCTAATATTGCCACTAAACTAAGCATGTGACAAATTAAACAAAGTGGAAGTTTATGATTGATGTTAGTTAAAGCAAGTTACAAGTATGGATTTAAAGATCTATTAGTAACTTGCAGTTATGTGATTGTGTCATGGGCGTTATGAGGCAGTATAGGCATTCAATGTGTTAAAGTTCCTGCTTCCTATAACATAAAAGCTATGTGATGAAGTTATCAAGTACACAAATTGTTCACCTTCATTTGCCTTCTACGCAACCTTGACCCGCGACTGACACTAGATTGCTTTACTATCAGCAATTAACTTAAAACTATGTATTCATGTAATCAATTATGCAAAACTGTAGGTTCAAAATTAGGCTTACTAATTATCACATTAATGTCATGCTGGAATTGTCTTTTAGGGTTTATTATAGGTAATTTTAAGATGCTCATCACAGAGTCCTTTTAAAGGTTACAATGATAAATCACATACTTATATTGCGACAGTTAATATCACACACGCTTGTTATACAAGTGGCATCTGTTGGAGTAGCATGTGCATTGAATGTGTTATTGATGGAGGGTCATCCGCAGGCACCCGACGTCGTGCGCGTCGATGGCTGAGATAATGTCGGTGTTGTTCTTCCACACCATGCGCTACAAGGTGTCCGCGCCGCGCGACGCCTCCGCCGACCGGTTCGTGCTCTCCAAGGTATCATGACATCTTCTTTAGCTAAGATTTAGTATATAAAATACCTTAGCACTGTTGTATCGTGACACCCACTTTATTTAACAACTTATAAAAAAATTTTCACTTACACATTTCATAAATTAGGTTGTTCTTATTGAGACATAAACTAAAAACAAACATTATCTTGTTCAGGAATCTCTTCTTTTATGATGAATTTTCATCTAATATAGATTATTTATATATAGTATGTAACTTGATGTTATGTACTGTAAAAATCAATGCAATATCTCATTTTAAATTACCTACTTTTTACTAAATCACGTAGAATACCAATAAGTACCTATTCATTGTTTATCTCCCCTGATATAGAATATGGTATAATATACGACTATGAATATTTTTGAAATGGCGAAATATAAATCAATATTTAAAACCTTTGTAGTTGTCGCGCGCAAGCGTTTCTAAAACTCACAATCTTAGAACCTCCTTAAATGTTGTGAAGAGAAGACTTGGTGATGTATTGTGTGTGTGTGTCAGGGGCACGCGGCGCCCATCCTGTACGCGGCGTGGGCGGAGGCGGGGCTGTTCCCGGTGTCGGAGCTGCAGAACCTGCGGCGGCTGGACTCGGACCTGGAGGGGCACCCCACGCCGCGCCTGTCCTTCGTGGACGTGGGCACGGGCTCGCTGGGCCAGGGGCTGGCGGTGGCGGCCGGCATGGCCTACGTCGGCAAGTACTTCGACCAGGCGCCCTACCGCGTCTACTGCCTCGTGGGCGACGGCGAGGCGGCCGAGGGCTCCGTGTGGGAGTCGCTGCACTTCGCCAGCCACTACCGCCTCGACAACCTCGTCGTCATCTTTGACGTCAACCGCCTCGGACAGTCCGAGCCCACCTCGCTGCAGCACCAGGTAACTATGCTCTAATCTCAGGAACCTTACGTGAGCTCGAAGCTTGTGTTACGGGCACTAGATAATCTGATATACTTAATAGAAATACATACATAGATAGTAGATATTATAGGTCTATACGCCGGAACAAATATCTGCAGATATCCGAGGCGGGAATAAATCCGAATTCAGACGAAAAAAAATATCTTTTTTTTTTTTTTTTTTTTTTATTTATTTATCGTACTTAAATAACATTTACAAAAATTAAGGTTTAAGAATAGCACAAAGAAAACCACTAAGGTTTGTGTATGCGCTACATAGTCTTAGTACGTAAGTGCTAAAAATTATACCTTACATACAGGTTACAATAAAAGTTAACATACTACTTAAAATCTATATTATGAAGCGTCATATGGCACAGGAAGACACCACATTGATTCAAATAATTCACAAATTTTCTGTTATAAATTAGTTATTGTCATCAAGTAATCGGTGCTGACAATTTCCCTTCCAGCTGGAGGTGTACGACGCGCGCCTCAAGGCCTTCGGGCTCAACTCCGTCATCGTGGACGGGCACGACGTGTCGGAGCTGGCCAAGGCGTTGGACGCCGCCAAGTCCACGACCGGACGTCCCACGGCGCTCGTCGCCAAGACCTTCAAGGGCAAGGGCTTCCCCGGCATCGAGGACCTGGAGAACTGGCACGGGAAGGCCTTGGGGGCTGAGGGAGATAAGATTATCAAGGTAACGATACAAATATTTCTTATCAGCAAGATCCTTGGATACACTGATATATTTTAATTTAAAAAAAAATACTCGATCATTCGAATCTAAAAAAAAAATTGAAATTTTTAAAAATCATTTTAGGGTATTACTTTTAACCAATAAAGTTACTAAAATATGCTCATAGATATACCAAAATCGAATAGTCGATTTTAAGTGGCCCGCTTAAGAAATTCTTACTCTATGTATAGTGAATTTCAGTGTGAAAATTTACAATTTGCTCTGCTGTATAATAACATTGTTGTTGACTTGCGCAGCACCTGGAAGCGCAGATCAAGTCCCCCACCATCACGCTGAAGGCGCTACCGCCGCTCAGCGAGGCGCCGCGCGTCCACCTCGCCGACATCACCCTGTCCGCGCCCCCGGCCTACGCCCCCGCCGACCTCGTGGCCACGCGTCTGGCCTACGGGACCGCGCTCAAGAAGATAGCCGACACCAACATGCGGTCAGTGCCCTATATCATACTACACATACCGACGTCACCCTGTCCGCGCCCCCGGCCTACGCCCCCGCCGACCTCGTGGCCACGCGCCTGGCCTACGGGACCGCGCTCAAGAAGATAGCCGACACCAACATGCGGTCAGTGCCCTATATCATACTACACATACCGACGTCACCCTGTCCGCGCCCCCGGCCTACGCCCCCGCCGACCTCGTGGCCACGCGCCTGGCCTACGGGACCGCGCTCAAGAAGATAGCCGACACCAACATGCGGTCAGTGCCCTATATCATACTACACATACCGACGTCACCCTGTCCGCGCCCCCGGCCTACGCCCCCGCCGACCTCGTGGCCACGCGCCTGGCCTACGGGACCGCGCTCAAGAAGATAGCCGACACCAACATGCGGTCAGTGCCCTATATCATACTACACATACCGACGTTATTAACTATAATAAAGCTATTTCTATTTAAGTTAATCTTTAAAAAAAACCTAATGACAATGATGTGTAAATGTTTCAGTGTGATCGCTCTGGACGGCGATACCAAGAACTCCACGTTCAGCGACAAGCTGCGGAACGCCTACCCCGACAGGTAATTAACTTATGCCATGAGCATGCTCAGTTTCGTCTCGTATAAACATTGCTTGGATAATGCAAACGCTAACTCGGAACTCGGAGAGTTGCGCCATTAAAAATGAATAATAAAACTTGATGACAACAGATACATCGAGTGCTTCATCGCGGAGCAGAACCTGGTGGGCGTGGCCACGGGCGCCGCGTGCCGCGACCGCGCCGTCGTCTTCGCGTCCACATTCGCCGCATTCTTCTCACGCACCTTCGACCAGGTAACTGTCTCCAGGGCTAAACAGGTCAACTATTTACATGGACATGCAAAAACATAGATTCTAAATTGAAACTTCTAAGATGTATGTACCCTAATCGTGAAATTATGAACACAACACTTCGCCTCTGCAGTGCAATGCGAACCGCCCGAAGAAAGAGGCAGAGCCTTATTTGTTGTCGTCGTCTTCGGAGCCTCTTTCGAGGCCCCATGGGGCCTCAAAATAAATTGAATACGCCAATTTCTACTTAGAGTTTACTGCCCCCGGGTCCAACGATGATGACCTTAAGTTATGTTGCATTTGTTAATATCGGCTAATAATGTGATTTCCTAGATCCGCATGGGCGCGATCAGCCAGTCCAACATCAACCTGGTGGGGTCTCACTGCGGCGTCAGCATCGGCGAGGACGGACCCTCGCAGATGGGCCTCGAGGACCTGGCCCTGTTCCGCGCCGTGCCCACCGCCACCGTCTTCTACCCCTCGTGAGTACCCCCTCCCCATCCCTCGCAGATGGGCCTCGAGGACCTGGCCCTGTTCCGCGCCGTGCCCACCGCCACCGTCTTCTACCCCTCGTGAGTACCCCCTCCCCATCCCTCGCAGATGGGCCTCGAGGACCTGGCCCTGTTCCGCGCCGTGCCCACCGCCACCGTCTTCTACCCCTCGTGAGTACCCCCTCCCCATCCCTCGCAGATGGGCCTCGAGGACCTGGCCCTGTTCCGCGCCGTGCCCACCGCCACCGTCTTCTACCCCTCGTGAGTACCCCCTCCCCATCCCTCGCAGATGGGCCTCGAGGACCTGGCCCTGTTCCGCGCCGTGCCCACCGCCACCGTCTTCTACCCCTCGTGAGTACCCCCTCCCCATCCCTCGCAGATGGGCCTCGAGGACCTGGCCCTGTTCCGCGCCGTGCCCACCGCCACCGTCTTCTACCCCTCGTGAGTACCCCCTCCCCATCCCTCGCAGATGGGCCTCGAGGACCTGGCCCTGTTCCGCGCCGTGCCCACCGCCACCGTCTTCTACCCCTCGTGAGTACCCCCTCCCCATCCCTCGCAGATGGGCCTCGAGGACCTGGCCCTGTTCCGCGCCGTGCCCACCGCCACCGTCTTCTACCCCTCGTGAGTACCCCCTCCCCATCCCTCGCAGATGGGCCTCGAGGACCTGGCCCTGTTCCGCGCCGTGCCCACCGCCACCGTCTTCTACCCCTCGTGAGTACCCCCTCCCCATCCCTCGCAGATGGGCCTCGAGGACCTGGCCCTGTTCCGCGCCGTGCCCACCGCCACCGTCTTCTACCCCTCGTGAGTACCCCCTCCCCATCCCTCGCAGATGGGCCTCGAGGACCTGGCCCTGTTCCGCGCCGTGCCCACCGCCACCGTCTTCTACCCCTCGTGAGTACCCCCTCCCCATCCCTCGCAGATGGGCCTCGAGGACCTGGAAATCTGTCCCGTGATAAATCTTAATATTGGTTACAAATATGATATTGTGTTCCAGGGACGCGGTGTCTACGGAGCGCGCGGTGGAGCTGGCGGCCAACACGCGCGGCATCTGCTACATCCGCACCTCGCGACCAAACACCGCCATACTATACCCCAACGACGAGATCTTCAAGGTCACTTACTACGAGTATTATTTATTATTAGAAGAATTTGCAAACGATATCAAGTCTAATAAATGATTATATATTTGTAGGTGGGCCAGGCCAAGATCATCCGTCAGTCGTCCAAGGACAAGGTGCTGCTCATCGGCGCCGGCGTCACCCTGCACGAGGCCGTCGCCGCCGCTGACTCGCTTAAGGCCGAAGGTAACGCACGCAAGGCAGCGTTAAAGAACATTCTAGAACCGAAATCAATCCAATTTCTCGAGTTACATCGGTTTATGATCTTGCAGGCATCGATGCGCGCGTATTGGACCCGTTCACGGTGAAGCCGCTGGACGAGGAGGCCGTGAGAGCCGCCGCTAAGGCCGCCCACGGACGCGTCGTGGTCGTGGAGGACCACTACCAGGCCGGTACGTGTTGTATAAGTATATGTATTGCAAACGAACCGAAGTAGTCCTTTTGTAGTCCACCTATGCTTAGTAATGATAGTGTACAAAATGAAATGTTTTATAATAGTCATTTATTGATCAAAAATATTAAAGGTCAATTGGTTTAATTTTAGATCAGCATGTCAAGTACTTATTTAATCTAATGTTACATTTATAAAGTCATTTAATAATAATAGTAGGATCAATAAAATAATGTGAATCGTAGACGATTAGACGGTAAAATGTCAAAATTTATCACAAATAATTCATTTCAATGAGTACACTCTTATAAACTCATTATAACTATAGAAAAATTGTTCAATGAGAAAACGTTTCAATTGGGTCTTGAATATAGTCGCCAATAGCTTCAGTGATTGTTGTTGTGAGTTAATGTTATATTAAAGCATGGTTGTATCGTTCCCCAGGTGGTCTGGGCGAGGCGGTGCTGTCGGCCCTGGCCCTGGAGCGCGACGTGGTGGTGAAGCACGTGTGCGTGCGCGAGGTCCCGCGGTCGGGGCCGCCCAACGCGCTGCTCGACAAGTACGGCATCTCAGCCCCGCACATTGTGGCCGCCGCCAAGGGCCTGCTGAAAGCTTAGGGACCTCCTGCATGCAGTCGCTTCAACATTGTACATTGTGGACAACTTAATAACCTACGACAAAAGATAAGCATCTTAACTTAACATTACCAGTGTTCAGGACACGATCTCTTAACTGCACGGCGGTGTCGGCGCACGAACGTGACCATCAACCACGTTAGACTTAATTATAATATCGCGTTCTGTTCGAGTAGAGAACCGAGTAAAGAGTAGAGTTCTGTAAGGAACCTTAAAAGTTGGTGCCGACTCTCTGACTAGTATACTATAGAATCGCGCGACGACCGCCGTTCGACGCTCGTCCTGCGACAACCCGCTCCACGATCGTAACGATGCGAGACTTTATGGTACGATTGATTGTTTTAAATTTTGCTCGTATTAGTGCCATGATTGTAAACTAGAAGCGACCGTTACAGTAGAATAGGCCCCCGTTTCTATCAACTTTACTATTCTATTTTTAGGCTTATCGTGTCCTAGTAAAAATTGGCCACGATAGCCCTCATTCTGGCATTATGGTTGTTACACATGTGCATTCTTTTGATGATAGTTAGAATCCTATTATTGGATATTACAATCGAATATACAGAATTAGGGCTCGGTACTGCCTCTTTATATGACGAATTGATTTCTATACTAACACAAATTTAGACTGGACAAGTTTTCACAATCAAAACATGATCAGAAAATTGTTTTATGAGATAAGAAATCAAAAGTGACCGAAAAGTTAAAGTCAGCTTAAAGTTACGTCATTCCTGTTAGAAACAACATTCCCAACAGACTGCATCGACACAACTAGTTCCTAAGCGCAAATAATTGTAAGAATAGTTAAGTGTTCTGTTTTCTAATGTTTTCTATCTTTATATTATATGACTGTTGTGAATCAGTGCCTTTACGCACAATATAATCTGCTTTTGGATGTATTTATAGAAAGATGTGATCTACTCGTGAAAGAGTGACTTATACACTTTATACGCTCGTTTTTGTGAGGGCTTCCTTGTTATACGAATCATACACGAAATGATTTGGTTAAATTTTTATTGGTACATTACATTCCTGTTGCATTTTTGGAATATTGGTTTTGTGTAATAAAAGTTTTTAATATAAACATTGTTTCAATAATATTACAAAACATTAATGTATTAACATTTTTATAACAAAGTATAAAACTTAAATTAATGACTAGAATAACTCAATTTTCATATTTACAACAACCAATCTCTTAGCTTAAGTATTAGAGGTCAACTGACTAGTTTTATTAGTACACTTTTAAAAATCTCTCTTGTACTCAAAATCAGTCCAAAGATACAGAATATTTTGATAATAACTCATCTACGCTATGATCTAGTATGAACATTTGAACAAAGATCTCTTTGAGGTTAGACCACAAGCAAACGTGGGTTTTATTAAACTTATTCGTAGTTAAATTGTACGTACGCTACACGAACACAACACATTATTTACAATCTGGCAATTTTAACGGACGGAGTGGCGACTGGCGACGCGAGTAAATCTATTAACTTAAATGCATTATTTGGCCAGTATCTCTCATAGCATGTTAATATTACTGAATAACTCAACGATAAATAACTTGAGCTTACACGATAATTACAAAAGGAACAACATCATCAAACAATAAATTACACTGAGCACCACCGATTAATACTTGAGGGTAGGTTAACTAGTCTTTGGTTCGTCACCCCCACTCGCCTCCCCCCTCCCCGGGTGGGGGGAGGGCAGCGTCGGCAATGTCCGCCGCTACTGGAGCGCCCTCCAGTTCTCCGGGAAGATAATCCTTCCAGCTCCTGAACAAATATCTTGTAAACTTTCGCAGTTGTCTGAACTTGCAGTAAGTCGCGCCCTCAGCCGACTGAAGTTGCTGCGTTTGAATCAGAAACCCTTTCTCCTTGAACGTCTGCTCTAACTTCTCTCTCTGAAGACTTTTCCGCGATTTACGCTTCTTCTTGTTGACGTCCTCGTTCTCGCCGACGTCGGCGAGGTGGCTGACGGGCGACTCGCTGGTCTCCGGCGGCGCAGAGCTCGCGTCTTTGTGAAGAAAGTCGTAGCTTTTATTCCCTTTGTTCCCGGTCCCGCTGTAGTATCTGAAATTACCTCCAGAGTCCACGGAAAGCATTTTCTTTTCCTGCAGCGAGGGTTTGGATCCGCCCGTGAATTTAAACTTGCAGATGCTGACCTCCGCGGTCGGCGCGGACGAGCTGCTCTTGCTGGGGATCGGTGGAATAAATATGGCGGAGCGTTTCCTCTTGACGGGCCCCTGCGCCGGGTTGGGCGACGTCCGCTTCATCTTCTGCTCCGGACTCTTCTTGGCTTCCTCCGCTTGCTTTATGACTTTAGGGTCCAATAGTTCGGATATTTGTTTTAAAACCAGTTTACTTTTGGTGTCTTCGGCCGAGGCGTCTGTGGAGACGCTGTCTGAGAGGCTGCTGGGTGTCGTCGGACCGTTGTCGGCCACGATCGGCAGCTGACCTGCGGCGGCCAGGCGCTGGTAGTACAGCAGCTGTGTCTGCAGCGCCAGCGGGTGCATGTAGACCCCGGCGTTGGGCCAGTAGACGTAGCCTGGGAACTTGTCGTCCTCAGGGCTGACGGTGGAGTGCGCAGGCTCGGAGAGAGTCGGCGATATGGTCCGTTGTTGTCGCGACAGATCCGGCGAGCTCGCCGCCGTCGCTGGCATCAGATTCGTGTTCCTCTGGATCACCGATATGGCATTGGGTTGTTCGGACTTAGGACTATCCAAGTCTGCATCCTCAGTCTTGACTTCAGTCAGCGAAGTGTAAATGTTGCCGAATTTCTTTTGTATCTGTATTTTGAGGTCGTGGAGATCTCGAATACAGAGGTTTAGAGGTTCATCGTCGCTGTGCAAAGGCCCCTTTATGGTCAACGGAGCTTCGGGCATCGGCGCGTCCGGGCTGTTCAACCTGGGCGGTGAGAGATTCTCTAGTCTCCGTTTGTTCTCTTGGGACAGTTTTTTTTCTAGCAAACTTGAGATAATTTTGTTTTGCAGATCAGTCTTCGGGCTAGATAAGGGTTGGGCCTCCCTCCTGAAGGGAAGGGGGGGCTGGAGGGCGGCGGGCGGCGGCTGGCCGGGCACCACGGTGCCGTAGTTCTCGTAGATGAGGTGGCAGATGTCGGCCTTCTTGGGCTTCCTCCCGCGGCGCGGCTTGCAGTTGTTGAGCGTCATCTCGCCCATGTACGGCAGGTCGTCGTACGTCACGATCTTGCTCGGCGCTATCGCCGGGTTCTTTTTCTTCTTATCGTCAACTTTAGGCATCTTCGCAGGCATGTTAGGGACCGTCAGCGCTCCGGTTTCGTTCTGAATGCCGGCTAATCTCTGCGCCCAGATTTTGAACGTTTCATTCGTGATGTTGTTCAAATCTAGGTTCTGTTCTTTGGGTTTTTCCGGTTTTTGTTTAGATGTTTTGGCGGTGGCTTTCTGCAGACTCTGCTCGTAGTGGTCCAGGTATTCCTGCGGGAGAGCCTGGTGGTGGAACTTCAGCTTCCATCGGTTCTTCTGGCGGTTGCGGCTGTGCTTCTGCTTGGGAGGCTCGGCCTTCTCCAGGCGTTCTTTGCTAGTCGATAGGAGTTGCTGACGTAGTAGCTCTTTGTTCTCAGACCTGTGTGAAAAGCAATAAATTAGTGGCCGCTTTACTTTCTAAATTATATAAGTTGCCGATATGTCATGAAGCATTTTAGATAACTGTATCTACTAATAATAAAAGTAACCTATTTGAATCCAGAGTTAGTGGATGTACAACAAGAGTGAGCGTTCGTTGCCCGGTGTGTGATGCGTACCTGGTGGTGGCGGGGGCGAGGGGGCGGGGCGCGGGCGGCGGGGCGGGACACACGTCGCCGCACAGCGCTCGCCGCATCACTTCTGGAACAACAACATTTACACTGACTAACATTTTAACACACTTTATATGGACGTGGGGTCTGGTATTTTGAGCTTTTTCAATTTCAACTTAATTAGGATTCCGTCAGTATAACTCCATCAAAACTTCAATAAAAAGTTATATAAGTATCTATAAACATGATTTAATAACTCAACCTAACCTACATACCTACATCACATTGGCTCAGTGCATTCCCAAGGCATTATTGTTATCAAACATTTTCAGACATCGAACAGAAAAGATTTATCAATCTGAAACAGGTAGATGAACTCCGCGCCGTAAATCATGTTTGTTTAGGTACGTGAATCGAATACTACATCGTATGATTAAACTGCTGAAAAAAATCTATTTAGACGAATCATTCACTTTTTTTCAGAATCTCCGTCTTTATGAGAGACATTTAAATCTAATATTTGAGTAAATAATCAAATTTCATTCGCTGACGGACTGAAAATTTTTGCTATTGCTCTTGTTTCAAATGAGGGTCGCATAAATCAACCTTAAAAAGAAGAGTCAAATACTTTTTTAGTGAAAGTAGGTACCTATAGTTTTACCTTCCTATTTAGGTTGTACCAGAAATTGTTATATATTTTAGTCGTCTAAATGATCTGATCAAAGGAACTCAACTCATGCAATAATAACCATAATTTATGTGGTCCTAATCGATGATTATTTTATTATCGACGGGCACTTTCCACAATAACCGTACGTATGTAGAGTTTCCTGTTGAGAAGAGCTGCAATAGCAAGCTTGGAGCAGAGCTGAAACCGGAGCTGGTCTCGAAATACCCGCGAGCACGCGCGCGCGTTTCGCAACCAACCAGCCAGCTGCCTACTTCAGTTAGGGAAAACCGAATACAACCAAACCTTTTTATAGAAGCAATAAAATAAACCAAAATAAACGGATGACACGCGTATACCAAATACAGTTGGTGACCGATTCTGGACATGAGTTCAGCGCTTGTTCAGGATTATGTTTCGCATTATTATTTGGACCGCCGATTATGGAAATCATAATATTGCCAAGGCATCAACGATTTAATCGATTTTGTCTTATAAATTAAACAAATTGTCACAAAGCCACTGTCGTGATGCAAAAGTCGCCGATCTGGCGAGCACTAAGAAGTCGAGTATCGTTAGCATATTATTATGATCACAACTTGCGCATTTAATTACTATAGGTCTATGTACTCCAAAATTCATAAGTAGGTAGGTAATTCAGATATTTAGTGCTACACCACTAATACCACAATACATCGAATCTCAAAATAATAAACAGGTAAGTACCTACTTAGAGAAGTAACCATAAGTGAATTTCAATTTACTTACCTATTGCAGTGCTGTTATGCTTCCATAACTGCCTACCTAGGTGACCGATATAAAGTTAACCATTCATCGAATCTCAGTCAATAGAAAATGATAGCGCTGCTGTGATTCGCCAAATTACCTTCATTCACTTTGGTATCGGAAATGTATTTGGATGCGTTCCAATGTGATGGATGACTGTTATCGATGCTTGATAACCAAACGCTGTTTTTTATTTGATAACTTATAAGTACCTACCTATAGGCTGATATAACTATATGTGAATGCAGTTTCATACAATGTTTCTAATTTTTTACAACGCAAGATAAAATTAACAGAAATAGGCGGCATATTAATCTTGTTAGCGTTTACTGGACTAAAGTGTAGGTACTTACATGTTGCTTTATCAGTTTACAAGTCAAATATACATTGTGGAGATTACGTAAACATACAATACAGAATGTACCTACAATACAATAACAATACCCAGAAGATGGCGTGACGACTAATGATCATCTTTGCCCAAATATGGCGGGGCTTCTCGGCTATAAATACGAAATGATTTACCGACATGTAGGAAGCGCTTATTATGTGGTATTATTTCTCAATTGCTCTGCCAACATACGCGGAGATGAGCAAAAACGTACTTTATTTGCATAAATTGAACAACACAAAAAGTTGATGAGCATAATTTTTAAACATAAAATTGTTCCCAATTGCGCTAGGTACTTGATTTAATTTAAGTGTGTCAGTGGCGGATTTACCAATAGGCCAAGTAGGCCAGTGCCTAGGGCGGCAGATTTAGGGGGGCGGCAAATTTAGCAAATTTTTTTTTTAAGTACAGATTTTTTTTATAATTATACGTGTACACTATAAATAAACAATTAATAAACGCACTGTAATGTATGCTTAGATACTTATAGTCTATCTTTGTTTCTGCGAAAACAGAATTTGGAGCATAATTTATCCAAACTTGCATATAGGACTTCGCATAGTTCGCATGGCTCTGTGCACACCGGTGACGAATTGTTCAGGTGAGAGAAGCTTTTCTTGCTTAAAACGGGTTAAAAACTATCTACGATCTACTTTAAGTCAAGAAAAGCTTAATGCTTTATCTCTTTTGTGCATAGAGTCAGAACTTATGAAAAAGATTTCATACGACGATAAGGATAAAGATAAAGAATTATTTATTGATATAATTGATGATTTTGCAAATTTAAAATCTCGCAAGAAAATAATGTAAAACTTATTTGAT
Source organism: Chloroclystis v-ata (assembly GCA_963691955.1). Classification (NCBI taxonomy): domain Eukaryota; kingdom Metazoa; phylum Arthropoda; class Insecta; order Lepidoptera; family Geometridae; genus Chloroclystis; species Chloroclystis v-ata. Next base: position 17,224,479 of record OY829904.1, read on the forward strand.
CTCATTGTCTGTCACCATTATCTGATTGTTAACATGTTTTATTTTAATAGAAATTATTTTAGTCCAGTAAAAGTAGACACAAAAATAGAGGCGAGGTTAAATTAATTCGCACCTTGCTGAAAATTAGCATAAATGTTGCGAACCCTATAATAAACAATTTGTCAAAAGTCCACATGCTCCACACTCACAGGCGTGGAAAAAAAGTTATTCAAGGTCAAATGTTGTAAAAATCAGTTTTTTGTAAATAAGTATCTAATTTCCTATGGGTTTTTTGCTACTTGTATTTGTAACAATATTGTAGAAGACAAAATTCTCTACTTATTTTGCTTTAAAAAATTGACATACGGTTAACCGTTTTCGAGATAGAGAGCGGAGAACGCGCGGTCACTTAAGGTCAATCTGTGCCTCCGAGGAATTGAGAAATTCTCAGGTTGAATTGGGCAGGTGGTAAAATTGTCATGATAGGTTCCAGAAAATCGTTTCGCATTGACCAACTCCATACGAATCCCCCCTGAAGTGATGCTGTGACCGCGCGCTCTCCGCCCTCTATCTCGAAAACGGTTCACCGCATGAAAGTTTTTTGTAAACATAATTTGTAGAGAATTTTGTCTTCTACAATACTGTTACAAATACAAGTAGCAAAAAACCCATAGGAAATTAGATATTTACAAAAAAAGTGGCCAAGTGCGAGTCGGAGTGCGAGTCGGACTCGCCCATGTAGGCTTCCGCAGCAATTGTTTTATATGAAATAGTTTATGACGTATTATAAAAAAACTACTGGATAGATTTCGTTCAAACCAATTTTCGTTGTTAGTTTTTATGGTTATGTACAATATATATTTTTTCTAGATTTATTATCTTCTTATTTTAGAAATTAGAAGGACACTCTGTTATCCACTTTGGAAGAGTCTCACGTCCAAACTATTAAGTTAAACCAAAGTATTAAGGCTACGGAACCCTAAAAACTGATTTTTACAACAGTGGACCATGTGGACTTTTGACAAATTGTTTGTAATAGGGTTCCCAACATTTATGCCAATTTTCAGCAAGGTGCGAATTAATGTAACCTTGAATGTCTATTTTGACCGGGCTATTTATCATTAAGTTCATAATCATACTAATAACGGGATTAAACTAACATACTTATTGTATTTCAAAATTCAGTAGGGGCGGCAAAAATTTAATGGCCTACTAGCGGCAAATTTGTAAATCCGCCACTGAAGTGTGTTAATGATTTAACTTGATTTAATTAGTTAGTGACCCACTGACTTATTGTTTTATATAGTTGACATCACGATTAGGTAGGTAAGGTAGGTATAGTAAAACCATTCTAAAAATGAACACCCCTCCACAAAACCGTGATGATTTCAACGTGTGAGAGGAAATACAGAAAAACAGAATACACAGAAAAAAAAATACAGAATTCCGTGGAGGGGCGTTCATTTTAAAAATGGTTTTACTATACCTACTAAAAGGTAGAAAATAAAGTAAACCGAAATAAAGTAGGTAGATACCAACAAATAATTATATGTAGAGTAGCTTATGCAGCAAACAATAAAATATGCTAAGGTAGGTAGGTAAGTGAAGAATTTTATAGCTATGGTTAGGTCTGGTATTTCTTAGGTCGATTGACCTGCCTGTATTCAGTAAATAAATGAATTTGATTTGAGTGAATTCAATTCTTGAAACGGGATTTAGACCAGGGTTTTTAATTTTTTACAAGGAAAAAAATAGTAGTAGAATGAAACCCATTAGAAAAGGAGAGGAATATGATAAAAATGAAAGGAAAAATAAATTACGGTCGATCTGAGTTCGGGAAGTGGGAGGGGGTGGGCTTTTAAGGGGAGAAAATGGTTTATCTCGATTTGCGGTGAAACTACTAGTCCTATGAAAATAAATTATATGGCAAAGTTGTAGGAAATAAAACGATCTACAACTTTTAATTCACAACTTTTATACATAACCTCAAAACTTATGTGAAAAATTCAAATAACCAAGTTTTTTGTTTTTTTTATTTATCTTTTTCAAAAATTGTTATTTTTCTACGAAATTTGGAGAAAACTTACCTATTTATGTCCTAAATACACTGTGATTTATTTGATTGAAAATATTATTGTTTTCACCTTATTTTGACTTAATTTTCAAAAATATAGACTAATTTTCAATCGAAAATTCACGTGTCAAAATATTAGCTTTTTTATAAAAGTCGGTGTGCTTTATGTTCATTGAATTCTCTATTTTCTGATAGTTAAAAAAAATATATACATTACAATAGTAAATATTCTCAGAAAATGCACAAAACCGAAACAAAATTTTGCATCATTAGGTACAATTGCATCATAAAAATGTGATTTTGTCTTTTCAGACTATATAATAATAATAATAATATAATAATCTGTTTGTATAATGTGCAATAAGTCGGATTATAAGCAATTATATGAAATAAAAACTGCAAAAATCACATTTTTATGATGCAATTGTACATATTGATACAAATTTTGTTTCGGTGTTTTGCATTTTCTGAGAAAATTTACTATGGTAATGTATATATTTTCCTTAACCATCAGAAAATAGAGATTTCAATGAACAAACAGCATACCGATTTTTATAAAAAAGCTAATATTTTGACACGTGAATTTTCGATTGAAAATTGGTCTATTTTTTTAGTAATTAATTCAAAATAAGGTGAAAAAATTAATATTTTAATCAAATAAATTATAGTGTGTTTGGAGCATAAAAAGGTAAGTTTTCACCAAATTTCGTAGAAAATAAAATGTTTTTGAAAAAGATAGAAATAAAAAACCAAAAACTTAGTTATTTGAATTTTTCACATACATTTTGACGTTATGTAAAAAAGTTGTGAATTAAAAGTTGTAGATCGTTTTATTACCTACAACTTTGCCATAAAACTTTTTTTCATAGGGCTAGTAGTTTCACCGCAAATCGAGATAAACCATTTTCTCCCCTTAAAAGCCCACCCCCTCCCACTTCCCGAACTCCGATCGACCGTAATTTATTTTTCCTTTAATATTTATCATATTCCCCTCCTTTTCTAATGGGTTTTTTTCTACTACTATTTTTTTCCTTTTTTGACCATTTTTGAAGCTATCTGCACTGGTCTAATTTTCATATTAGATGAGAAAATCTCACACATAGCGGTCAGCTTACATTAAAACTTCTTAGATTATTATCACATTTTGGTCGATAATAATTTTATTTCCTGTAAGAATTGTGCATTTCTGCGTAGTGAAGTAACGATTACGGCGCGCGGCTGGCGAGCGGCCAAGTGACGTCACACGCTCCATGTGCTCACAATTGGGCTAAGCGGCGCCGTACACACATTCGTGCTCACAATTGGGGTAAAAGGTAATTGTACACACACCGATGAGTCGAATTCGGCAGTCGTCGTCCTGAAATATCGGTCACGACTTCACGATTTTAAACACTGAAGCGATGCGTTTTAAATTAAATAGGTATACAGATACAGTATACATACTGGCTGTTACTGTTATGATACAAAACTGCAAATATTATTTTGTGGATATTTTGTGGTAAGCAATTCTGATAAAGAATTAAATTTTAACTATGCAGTAACATCTTGAATTTTGTAAAAATAGAGATCACCTAACTATTTTAATGTGCGCAACAAGATTGATGACATATTTCGGATTTTAACCTTGAGGTTTCCGGTATGAATATTTTCGTTTGTAGATTTTCTTACGTTAAATATATTTTGTCAAAGATTTGATTAAAATAATACCTAGGTAAAAAGATACCTTGTAAGTATTCAACAAATGCTACAATGTTTTTGAATCAAAACAACGAAAGCGTTAATAATCGTCGTCCATTTGTGCAATACATGGAAGCAATAAGCGATGCACATAGGAAGGGACTGAATCATCGACGAACCTAAAGCTCCAACTTCAGAGGCAATAAATTACCATACCGTATTGGTTAACTTAACTCCATATAAGCGGAGAACCAAAAATATCCCTAACTTAATAAGAAACATGACGTTTATGTCAACATTTAAGTATTTTAACGACCTATAATTTGTATATGGCGAATATTATAGGTGGCTTCCCAAAAGTTGCTGTTGAAACTGAGATCAGGTAGGCAGGGTGGCTGTGAATATCAATAATTAATCGGTATTATAGGGAACGTTAATGGCTGCGACGATTTGACGCGAGTGAATCACTGGCGTAGGATTATAACGTGTTGTGGACGGACTCCAAACACAACAAACGGATATGGAAATTGTTTTACATAACAGTGAGCTGTTATGATGGATTCATGTTGGTTTATGAGCGCTAATGGCATGTTATCACCGTGCGCTCTGCTACCATGTTTTTGCTTAGTAGCATCAATTTTATACCATATCTGCATTGTATTTACGTTAATTTAGTTCTGGTGTCTATATAAATATAAATCCATCCTAAAAAAATCCTCAACTTTTACAATACTACTACCGAGGGTGCAAATAACCAAATTATCAACATGTTCATATAGAGCTGTTAGTAAAATCAAGGCCTGTTATTTCCTTTTAAAACATTACCTCGATCCGCCATTTATAGCAAGTGATAACAGAATGCACCTCGCGCTTGTTTGTCACCGTAACGATTTAGCTGTATGTCGGTAGGTACCTATCCTCACAAAAACAAATTGCTCAAATTGACACTCTCCAAGTAGGGGCTCCCAGACTCTCAGCTTTCTTGCGGTAATGAGGGACGCGCTAACAGACGGACAAACATGACACAGATTGTCTAAATCGCTGTTGACAGTTTCATTGGAATTGCGGAGAAAACTAAGATTCCTTTTTGGAACGTGTATAAATAGAAGGTTCGAGATTCTCGCGCAAAATGCACATGTAGTAGGTAGGTACATACTGTAGGTACGGAGAATGCTTGCTTATCTTGTAACTTGGCGTATCTGGAGCCTCTTGCTAAAGTGATCGGTAAACCATAATGGCTCTTAATCGATTTTAGGACTTGTGGTGTGAGTGGTATAAATTTATAAAAATCAGTTAGTTACATACTATAGTGTTATTCATGGTAGTGTGGTAAATCAGTGACATAATTAAGGTCCAAGTTAACAAGGCTTGCTCTTCCATTCATTCATTCTGAGTCACTCATCTATTACCGATATTCATTTAGGTAAAATATAAGTTAATAAACGAACACACATCCAAAGACGATAAGATAAAATGAAACTTGGTTTGATAAGTGATACATCTGTACCCTACTAAGATAACAAACGATGCATTCATAACAATGACACCGTATTTATTTTCACGGGTTCTTTTAACATGTTATTTGTATTTGAACTACAGTCTGAAAATCTCCAAATGTAACTGTTATGCAGAGGAAAATCAGAATAAATAATAAAAGAAAGTTTGAGTTGGTAGGAGTTAAATTAGTGATTGTTTCTAAAAAGCACAAAATTATGTCACAGGATGAAAAAAGATAATCACCTCCACCTTCGGGCAGCATCAGTGACATCCAAATCCTTTTAGTGACGCACTGTTTACACAAAAGTTTTGATTGAGCGCGGTTCATCCGCCGGCGGGGCGGGACGGGACGGGACGCGGGCGGTCGCGACGGGCCGAGCGCACACACTCGCTGCGCGCGCGCCACTCGCTCTAATCTAAATACAGACAAGCGACGACGCAACCAAAATCGCTCGTATCACTTTCGGTTTCCATACGGCCTAAATTTAGAGGCCGCTCGTAACAGAAATAAAAACGTTTTTTACGTGTTTTTAGACGGAGCGTTTTTGCAGTCGTCTGGTGGTGTGCCAGCACTGCCAGCGGCGCGCGAAACCCGAGATTCGTGCCGTATTTGGCAGCCGGCTCCCGAACGCGGCGCAACGCGCGCTTTTGGGTATTTAGTTTCGGGCGCGCGGCTAATTCGGGCCTTTCCGCGGCACCTGCGCCGGCGCCGCCCGCCCCTACAAGGACTAGCGCACGGCCCTCGCCCGACTCCCTCTTCGCGATCTCACAACGACCACTCACTCTTTGTGTAGCTCTGATGAGAAGGGGAACTTTTGTAGCTAACTTCCGACTGATCAATTTCAGATCGGTGTTCTTTGTATTGTAAAAAGAGGCATATTGTAATTTACGGGCAGCAGCTAAGTTTCTATAAAATATGATGAACTATTTAAGCATTTACCTAACTGACAACAATTAATTTAAACCAGTTGCAGACGAGCGCGAGATAGGGGAAGCGAAATCAGTTTTATACATTTTGTAGCAACAGTTGCCAAATAGTTTCATAACACTTTCTTAGACGCGGCCCAATTTATTGCCGACTTAAAATATTTTAAAAACATTGTGAAGTCAGAAAGCGACAAAAATACAAGTTTATTTACGGATTCGTACGTCCTGAATGTAGGCATAATTCTTAGACTAGAATTTAGATGTGACTCCTCCTTAAGGGAGAGCTAGCGGACACGCGCAGGGAGGATGGTATTCAGTAGGCAATTCTTTTTTTTATTTTCTTTGTTTTGTTGTGTGATTGTTTGAGTTTTTTATTCGTCACCTAAAAACAGAGAACCAGAGTTGCTTACCACAGGGTGCTACAGTTCGTTTATGCAGGGCCGTAAAACCTCCTCCACGTCCACATCCCCAATACTTGACCTCATCATGAGGTCCAGTTTTTACTAAAAACATTTTACCATTACCTACGTCTACCTAGGCGGTGCATTATGTTAAACATATTCACGGCCTAGGTTCAAAGTTAGTACAGTAAAGCAAATTGTTAGGTACGACTTCTACTACAACATCTAACGTAGAACATGAGTAGGTTCCTATCCTAGGTGTATAACCTAGGCTAGGACATAACAGCTGCTATTACACGTTACCGTCGTAGGAAGGTGCTGGCGGAGCGCCCACGGAGCCTGCAGGCCCACACCTCTCAGCTCTGACCCCAATGCCTTCGTGGGAGGCGCATTCTCCGGCTTATACCGTACACTATTTGTATTAACTTTACTCATATTAATAGAATACATAGATAGATAGAATTACTTTATTGTACACCATAAATAAGATAGATAACATAAAAAGGGGATAATACAAAAAATTATAAGTAGTGTGATTTTAACATTTTTTTAAGTTTAGTTTTAGACCGGTGTCACACAGCTGCGATCAGCAAGACAAGAGTAGGTAGGTATTTGGCAATTTAAAGAAGTTAATATTTTAAAATAATTTGGTAAGTACCTAAGTACATAATATAGGCATAATACAGTGTACCTACAGCGCGCAGACAAGCATTATTTCTAATTCCCGCACCTTTTAGTTTCTCTTTGACGTTACGGTACCTATATTCAAAAGTTTGAACAATTTCCGTGTTTACCTAATAGTCAGGGATCCGTAGTACATGGAAATCAAGTGGTTACTAACAGGCTAATTTTTGGTGAGTAGCTTCGTTTCGATGAGACGTCCAAAGATATCCTATACCCAACTCTCGATTGTGGTAGCTAACAGAGATATCAAGGATTAAAAAATTCAAGGATGTAAAACCGGGATAACGGACCACGAAATTTGTAGGACAATATGTTATATCTCAAGATAATTATCTAAATTATATAAAAACATGTTTGTCCTACAAAACCTATGGTTTGATCAAAGAGTCCGCCATTTCCAAAATGTGTCGAAAACGAGGTCAATTTAAATGATTACTATGATTACTAACCAGCTGATTTTTTGTTGTATACTTAATTAATATTTATAAAATCTAACGGACATATTGTCCGACAAAATTTGTGGTCCGTTATCCCGGTTTTACATCCTTGAATTTTTTAATCCTTGATATCTCTGTTAGCTACCACAATCGAGAGTTGGGTATAGGATATCTTTGGACGTCTCATCGAAACGAAGCTACTCACCAAAAATTAGCTTGTTAGTAATCACTTGATTTCCATGTACTACGGATCCCGGCCTATAAATAATCTTTTGGAAATTTGATTGTTAGACCCAGCAACGTATTTAATAAAAATTATATTTCATGAAAAATCTGCTGCGAGTCAGACTCGTTCATGAAGGAAGCCTTCATGGGTTAAATGGTGGAGTCAGACTCGGGCTTAGCCGGTTTTTAGCTATATTTTTTCTACCAAACGCACTATACATCAGATTCAATACATCCAATCGATGAATAATTCAAGTCATCTCATTTCGAGATAAGGCCTGTCATGGAACAATAGCCGAACATGCTATTCGCCGAGCTTGGTTTATTGATCAACTTGTCAAATCCTCCCACACTGTGAGCTGACCACGCTTTTCTAATCCAATCTCTACTACGATTATGATTATGAATATGAGAAAATCCAGGAGCTGGCACCAAGTTTTGGAATGGAGATGTGTACCTTGCCTCTGCTCTGATATTATATCCCAACAGGAAACTGCAGACCGGCTTCTGAAAGCCGGCACGTCAATAATTGTTATTGGCGTATATTAATTTATTTATTTGTAGGTACTTGAAATTAGATTCTATATGTTATGTATTAGGTCATGTTGCCGGGACTTTCCAAATCCGACAAATCATGTCCCGCTCCTCATCAGTTTTGTGTTGGGGCAGAGCATAGGCAATAGGAGAGTGCGCGACAAGTCTTCATCTTGCCTCAAATATCTACACAAAATTAGTGCCAGCTCTTGGACTATAAGGAGTACTTACTTACTTCAAACTGTTGATAGATCATGCAACTTTAGATGTAATGTCGTTGGAATAAAGTTGTAAGTGATGATCCCGGACGCGTGTAATGTGATACGTGTTGTTGAGTGCTGGATAATGTTAGGAGCAACCCACACGCGACACTCAATTATTTTTACAGTTATCTAAACTGATTAAAGTTAGATTAATTTGGGTGTAAGTAGTTAGATACATTAATTGGGCATCCATATTTAATTTTGAAAGCTTTTATATAAGGTAATAAGCTTAGCTTATTGAGTAGGAACGTAATTTGGTTGCAAATTAAACCGGGACAAATGTGTTTGTACGATCTAAAATTTTTGCATTTGTTACGGTGTTCTACTTGCTTTATTTGAATATGAAACGGGTAACATACCATGATTTAATTGTTTTTGAGTTTTCCGATATTTCGACAAATATATTCATATTCAAATATAGTTAAAAACCATGATAGTTTAAAAAGTTCTACTTGCTTTCTATGCATAGTAAAAATATCCTTGTAGTGTATGTTTTATGTATAATCACGTGGACGAGCTTACCACGAGACAAGGTGTTGCGTGTTGCAGTGTGAATTGTCCAACAATATTTTAATTTATTAAGTTTAAGTTAGGTACGTGTTTTCCATGGTGTCCAGTGTCCGCCCACGGGCAGCAGCGCGGCGGGGACGCCTCTAATTACTCGACATTAACACGAACCTCATCCATCATAACGCTTTTTGCCGAGAATCGCGCTCCTTTCTGGGACGCAAACATCCTCGCCATGGGCAGCTGTAAGCAGCTGTAGCATTCAATTATTATGAAGAATTTAATTCTTTAAATATAAAAATCAATGCTACTTTTCGTTGTAATTAGGTACCTACTCAAGAATGGCTGGGCAAATTTATGTGTTTTTGTTCTAAATTAGTCCTAGTAGCCCAGGAAAGTGGGAATAAAGCAGGAAAAGCCGCGAGCAGGTCAGCTTGTCATTTATTATTAAGATTTTTTACTACCCCTACCCGTCTATTTTATTCTATCAAGATATATAATTTCAATTAATTTAAGATTGACATTTATCAAAATATTAATCAATTTACTGTGAAAATCAACCGTTCATTTTGATCGTGTATGAGCAGTGAACCAGCGGTCCGCGTGCGCTGCGCCGTGATTCACGCGCTGTGGGTGCCGCTACCACCTACATCCACAATAATCATTATAATAATAAACCGGCGCATTTGTCTAATACGACCATATTCCTGCGAAGCCTACAGCATCGTGCCGGAGCCCGAGGCATATCTACAAATTGAATTCAATAGCTCTTAACCCGCTACCTTTTAAGGCGAGTTTTAATACTAATTTGTTAAGCAAATGTTAAACCCTATGGAGTTAATCAATTTAACGAATTAGATTAATTTGTGGAATCCTGTTTGACGAATGATGGTTCCGTAGACGGCGCTTCGCTAATTTGTCAAAGTTCCACTAATTGATGGGTCGCGTTAGTTGCTTCTTTGTTTTGGGGTCTCGGGCGCGTTTAGATAGCCGAGTGAATGCACGCGCGGCCGGTCAGCCGTCTCCACGGGCGTTGGTGCTTTTAGTCAGACTCTACATTATAATATACATAACATAAGTAGGTGACTGTAGGTACTCTATCTAGTAAGATTACTTATTTGTCATTTGAAATTTAAAATAAATAAATAAAAATAAATATTGCTGGACAATGAAGTTATTTATTACTTGAAGAACATTTTAAAAGGTTTCTTAATAGCGCATTTGGTTGCAAGGCAAGGTCTGGTGTGATTTATTTATCATTTCATGAAAGTCTTACATAACAACACACTTACCTCGTCTAATCTAATATTGTATCACCTAGCGTAGATAATAGTTTGCTTTTACCACAATACTTGCCACAACCCGCAGGTCTGATGGCGATAGTGCCTCGATCCTGTAATGAGCGCCCTAAGCGGCGCGCGCGCAGCTGGTCGCCGTGTCCAGACGCCTCCCCAGACAATGATAGCCGATACGTCGACGGGCGTGGTGCGGCTTTTTGCGAGTTCCATGGAGCTTATGGTCATTGTTCTGTGCTTTACGTAAAGATCTCAGGGGAGATAATCTTTTCATCATTATCACTTAGTATTTATTGGTTTTGTTAACCGATTTCGATATCGTACCTTTTGATTAACTACCTAACTTCTAAGAACAGCTCTGCTATGAGCTGTCCACCCCTATAGCGTAATAATAAATATCGGACGGCCGGCTGCAGCCGATCTTGCAATTTATCTGTCCCGGCGAATATGCCCCTGTCCAGATCGGACAGGGGCATATTACGGAGAGCGAACTCCTCTGGCACTTCTTACTTTTATGAACTTGGGACTTGGTTCTAAACTTTAGGCAGAACAAAACCTTTTAGTTTTTTTTTTAATTAATGCACACAGTTATTTTTTTGTCTGTTTCACAGAACAAAGATAATTTTATCTTCCGAGCTTCCGTAAATGAACGTTCAAGATCAACAATTAAATAATGAATAAATTATCTTACGATTGACATCGCGTATACAATTTCCCAAAAGCTGCCACAGTGGCATACTTGTTCCGAGTTGTTCCTAAAAGCCCAATTACTGCGTGTAATTAAGTGGTGATTTGCCCACCGTTATGGAGCGGCGATGTCTCAAGGACCCATTCATTCTGTTATCAATATTCCGTCAGCTGCTGACGTGAGGAATTATCTGTAATTAGTTTGTTAAAGCCATGTTGGGGCTTCCAGAGACCGTGGGAGGTTGCCCAAAGCGGTTAAACGACAGTTTTAATAAGCAATAGTGAACTGTACTGGGTAATACGGTCAGCCTTTTGTCTAATTAACGTAAGGTACGTGCTCTGCTACAAGTATCTATTGTTTGGAACAATAATAATATGAGTTACTTATATAATATTACCGCATAAAAGAAATTAACAAGGAAATATTATGTCTTTATCATACATATTATTATCGAGCATTAGGCTCGTGTTGTGGTCCTAATGATCATATTATACTGTACACTACTTTTATGTCAAATAAACAACTTTTACTTTACTTTATTATTATAAGCCCTAATTTCACCAAGTTCTGTTTGTTAATTTAACATCCCGTCATGTTTAATCACTGTCAGTTTACGTATATTAAGGGATTGGGATTACTCAATGGATGTTAAACTAACAAACAGAGCTTGGTGAAATTAGGGCTAAGTTTACTAATCTTAATGAAAAGCGGTCAAAATGACACCCAATCTGGATGCAGGTAACAGGCACTAGGTACAGTCGGTACATTCTGTAGGCGCTGCAGAACACCTTGTACCTCTTGCTTATCTGACGAGTATGTAAATGCAATAAATCCTACTCGCTTTGAGCTATCAGATAAGTATTCGCATTGGCCGAGCACCGAGGTACCGCAAACATTTCATTCTCACCCATTCAAAGACATTTTAGGAATGCCATTGCTAGTTCTTATGTTTGGGTTAATCGACATCAATGCTTTCCATCTCTGAATCACTGGGCCGCTGATTTATTTTAATAGTTTTAAAATAAATCGTGTGCTTGTCTACTAATGAAGTGAATTAGAATCAGAAATATTATTACTTATATTAAAAGTGCCTAACCTACTGATATAATTGAATGTGAAACCTACGTAGACTACATAGGTAACCTAACGACTAGGTAACGTATTGATACGTTAGCAATATCGCACTAAACAATCGATTCTTCAGCTTTTATGGGCGTCGTGCTACTTACTCATTGGAATTTTCCTTATTTGCCGCGGTAAATAACTATTATGAGGTATGATTTTAGATTTGCTTACGGGTTTATTGGTGTGAACCTTGCCTGATTTGCGTACAGCCATTACGTAGGTTTGGTCTGATAGTTATCTGTTAGTTTGTTGCAAATACCACACTGGTTATGGAAATAATCCTAACAGGATTTAGTTTAAGATGATTTGTACTATGTAGGTCTATTTAAACAGGCGCATAAATTCAAAAAAAACCACTTGTTCAGCGTGGTGAATTATGGCTTTTTCTCACTTCTCAAGTGAGAAGTAGGTACCTGTGTCCCAGCAGAGGCAACGTTAATAGGGGTGACCATGATGAAGATGTATAAAAAGGCATTGTGGTAGGCCTTAAATTCAAATGTTTACAGGTTGTTTGGTAGGTAAGGTACCAACTTACAGATCTTTTCACGTACCTACCATAGCGACCAAAACTCCAGTAGGATTAAGTGTTTGCGAACCACTTAACGCTACTTACGGCGTTAAACGTATTGTACTTATAGTAAAATACACCTACATAATAACAGACTAACACCCAGATACCTACGTTTTAATTTCGAATTGAGAAATTATCCACGTTTGATTTCAGTCTGGGGCCTAATCCTATTTTGTATTTTGCTCACCTTCAATCATTTGAAGTCCTCTACTTGGGTTTAAAAATATAATTAGGTCATTAAAATACTCCCAATATAAAATAGAAACTTACGTAAGTATATTAGAAATCCTCTTCACTCTTTTCCTTCAGTCCTCATATTACAAGCTCGTAAAATCACTTCAATCCAAATTGAATACTGCCAAAATTTTATATATAAAGTAACCCCAAAGTTTTACAATTCATTTTGTAAACACGATTTTCAAAATCCAAATCGCACCCGTTTCCGACGGAGCGGTTGAGTTCGCGCGCAAATTTAATAAAGTGTGAAACATCCGTTCGGCTCACTCGCCGCGCGCTCACTGCCCGCGCGCCCACGCGTCAGATCACATCACAAATCACAACACTGATATTTACAACGCTCAAGCCTACTTTGCATTGCATACAAAATATTATGCAAATGTACCGATGTAAGCCCTCATAGCTATGCAATTCTGTATTATAATATTTTAAAACTAGCTGTGCCCGCGACTCAGTTGGTCTTATCATAAATGGAGCATTTAAATAGCATAAACGGCATATCTTGGGTACGTCTATGTTTATTTAAGTACCAAATTTTATCAAATTCGGATCATTGGTTATTATGGAGGAACACATACTTACCTACATACAGAAAAAACCAAAAAATCAAAATCAAATCTTCAAATTAGTTTGATCTCTGAAAACAAAACTTACTCCATGACCAACCCTTACAAATTTATTATTATGTACTTAGTCAAAAAGATATGGTAATGATTCTGATTTGGCGATTATTTTTATGAGCGGAGTTTTGAGAAAGGTACACATTCCTTTTTGAGCATAATCACCAAAGACATGACTTTCCAATAATATTTTCTTGTGTTTTATATACTTATGGAATATAAATTGGTGGGTTTGCGGTTTCTAGCTTAGAATCCTGCTAACCTTCCAAGACATACAAACATGCGCTTCATAGTAACTACAGAAACCGCTTTCCTAAGGAATTCTAATAACTCTGATTGCCTTATCATCGTTGATAAAGAACTGAGTAGTCTTCTAATAAAATTCAGTTTTTTATTTGGCTTATTTCGTCTCCCTGCTGCTTGCCTTCCTACCTTCCTACTTTAAAATCTATAAGTTAATATCTAATTAAATGTTGAATCCAAAACAAAAGTAGGCAGTAATTTAAAAACATCTATTTAAAAAATCAATAAACAATAGGTACTCAAAATTTGGTGCACACATTTGCACTGTGACGGCTCAAAGCGCGCTGTCACTGTCATCTGTCAACGTCAGCTGTCAGTTTGAGTGTGCGACTTGGTCGGTGGGCGAGTAGTCGGAGAGAAGTGCCTTGCGGTCGTACCCGCAGCGGAACAGGGTCCAGGCCATCTCTTCAGGAGAGCTGGCGGCGTCGCCGGACTGCTCAGTGCACTGCTCCAAGGCCTGCAAAATAATAATAGTTAGATATTAAATATATCAATTATTTATATACCTACCTACTTATACAAGCTTAGAGCTTATAAGGGGGCTAGATGTTGCTGCTGTGTTGCTGGCCTAAGAATATTATAGTAGGTATCTCCCGATCTTGGTGTCGTCGAACCGTCTTAAGTCTAAGGGTTTTATAAACAAGAGAAGACGGACAGCAGAATTTGATGTACTGTTACAACTTAATATGATCACAATACCGCGTAAACGTGAACACAATTAATCCCCAATGATCATAGATAGATTAAATTATTTATTTGTTATTTCACAATTTAAACAAATCTTATAACAAGACAAAATAACAAAAGGTACCTACAATAAAAAAATGACAAATAATGCCATTGGAAAGCCAATAGACTAGAATGAATGCTGAGAAGTGACCTTGGTAGCGTTCCTGGCGGGGCGGGCGGCGGCCAGCCTGGCCAGCAGCGGCGACTTGAGCAGTTTGCCGTCCTTGGCGAGCAGCTTGCCGCGGCGCAGCACGCAGTACACGTGCCGCTTCAGCGCCGCGTCCTCCGCCAGCGCGCCCGCCAGCAGCCCCGCCACGAGACTCGGCGCCGCGCCCGACTCCGCCTGGCACCCCGCCCCGTGCGACACGAACAACGCCTTCTCTTCTTTACTTAGTACCTGGGGATCAACACATCATTCACAGGACCGAACGACGATGCGACCTAATAAAGAGGAGGCTTTTACACAGAAGTGGGTTTCGAGGAAATGAGATCATATAAGTTTACCTATCTATAATAAAATAAAGAAACTTACGACGCAATTTTTGCAAGCAGTCCCCGTCTGAAAAAAGTATTTAAATTTATTTGTAAAATATGTCATTATAATAATTCATCTGATAGGTACATTTGGATACATACAGCATTACGCGTCTTAGTAGGAGCTGATATTTAATTTAATTAGGTAATTACCTAATAAGAAAACTCATTTAAGTTCGCTGATGATGAAAGCTCACTGAAATTCAGGTCGCAAGCATGATGGTCACGCACGAGTTCACGACACGTCACGAGCGACGGTGACCTACCTCGTGACTCGTGCAAGATTACATCGTTCATCACTTCAGCCGTTGGACGTCCACTGCTGGGCAAAGGCCGCCCTAAACCAGTTTTCAGTTATATGGGCTGGACGCGGCCTGCATCCACCACGAACCATCCGCTTTCACAAGATCGGCTGTCCACATTGTTGGTGGATGTCCGACGCTGCGTTTCCCGGCCCGTGGTATCGATAACTGTACGGTGCCAACGGCCATCTGTTCTCCTCGATATATGCTATTACAAGAAGTCGTAGATTGACCCACCTGAATCAGCAGGAGGGATGCAGCCGCGATCATAGCAAGTTTCACGTCCGCCATGGGTCCTGTTCGCGTAGCAGCCGCACAAGCACAGGCAGTGCATGAACCCCAGAACCTTCTCGAAGCGGAACTCGCGCGCGCCTCGCCGCGCCCTGCGATTTATGCGCTTGCGCATCATGCACACCCTCTACCAAAGCTTCTCGATTGCAAACACAACAATTTACGGATATCAATATTTTTCAAAATTTTGATGTTAAGTAATTTGGGTAGGTACTCGATCACAACTCAGAATTACAAGGATCTCTGTATTCGTCTTTTATCGTTTTAATTCCATACATCATTTAATTTTGTAACTCCTCAATTCTTCATATTCAAAATGGATTTTAGTCTTGAGTTTTAAAGATTTAGATGTAGGTAAAACACTAAGCAACTGGGAATTAAATTTTCTTAATAAATTATAATTCGGAGTTTGGTATTTAACATTTTGGAAAATTTATAGTTTATCTAAATTGGACCTCGGCTTCATTTTCATTCAAATAATTAAATTTTCACAGCAACTATTCCTGAAATACATTGAAATGAATTAATCCACATGGCCATTTTGACATGATGTAACTACAACAGCCTGTGGTTATGTAGGTAAGGGCTAAGTGTTAAGAAGACCTTCCATCTGTGAAACGTCTATGAGTAAAAAATCATAAAACTTGGGTTTTTATGATGAAAATAAAAAGCACATATTTGATGTAATTAAGTTGAGGTGTATCGTTAGTTGTCGTGGTAGCGGGTGGTCGGTTGTTTGGGCCGCGCGCCACAACACGCCGTGTTTGGAAACGCGCCGCGCTTCTCACAACACGAAGACAACGTCGCACAATAACAAGCAGAACATTCTCAAAACTCTTGTTGAATCATTAGTCAAACTCACTTGTGATAATTAGAGTAGCTAACCGTTTTAGAGAAATTTGGCAAAAAAAAATTATATTAGGTAAAAATGTAATTTAAACGGTGTGGGTGAAGGCAATCATCGTAGGGCATGTTCTGAAATTTTTGAATGACACGTGTAATTGACCAACCCGCATTTGGCCAGTGTGGTGAATTAAGGACCGTTTGGCCTACAGGTCTACGGGTACCTACATCTCTGTATGGTACCTATAGAATATTCCAAATGGGTATTTCGGTAGTTTACGAATGCTAACCTTTCGTTGATGAAACACTTGCACTTCTGGTTTTGTCTTGTGTCTTCTACACCTAATTGTAGATCTGCATAACATCCTGCAAAATATAATAATTAAGTTTAAGATCACATAAATGTCGATCATGAATCTTTGTTGTCTAGATTTTACCTTGCTATAAACGAAGGGTAAAAGCAGTAGGTGTCTAAAACCTATGCAAACGTTTTATGCCGGCTTAAGAATACCCTGCGATTGTTACCCATCGACTAAGAATGAATACAATAGCAACATTGCGTTCTGTGTAGAACTAGCCCACATTTTAGCGATGATGCAAGCCTACTGAGTGTGGCTATACCCACAGAGTGGTCCAAGACGATGCTTGTATCGGGGAGAGCGCACCTGCAATGCGGCCCGTCCAGATGGTGCATGCAGACGGAGGAGGGCGGGGGGGCGGCGCGCGGGCGGCAGGCGCGCTGCAGCACGCAGGGGGACGCGCCGAGGGCCAGCGCGCAGCACACGAGCGCCGACGCCAGCATTGCCACCCACTACACCACCTACCCTTACAAACGGAATGAATCACTATGTACAATACAGTAGAGATGTAGGATATCATTACAGTTACCCCACAGAGACAGAATGAGAAGAGTAGACTTAGTGGCCGGCCTGGCGCTGCGCAGGGCTGTCGGTATCCACAATGGCTTCAAGATCGGCTTCGCGCCTTACACTCGGAATGAGCAACTCCCTCTCAAAATTGCTATGATGACGAATCTATTAGGATTCCTTTTTTAGCCATTTGGCTACGAAACCACAAGAGATAACTAACTTGTTTTTACCAAGAATCATGTAGAAGATGGTCGTTTTTGTATTCCTAAAAGCCTATTTACCTCTCTAAACCATATACACCACAGTTTTATAGGTTATTTAGAGGATCTTTCGTACTCACGTTACTTTTCAAACATGATATTCTCAAACTGACGAAACTCGTAGAAGCTGTTGATCTTGATCGAGTCGACGAGCCACAACATGGTGTCACGGGCCGGGAACCGAACCTATTACCCTACGAACTGAGTGTTTTTTAACTAAACCGCATGTATTCAAGTAGATGACATCAGTGTCAAATGTTTTATAAATTTACAAAATTATGAAGTTGTTACTTGTGTGATCGCCATTTTAGCAATATCAAAGATAATATAATCACTACGTTATAAGCAATATTTATGGACAGTTAAACCAAAGAGAATATAATTAAAAAAAAAAAAAGTTATTTATTTTTTCACACAAACATAAATTAAAGCTTAAACTTAAATACCAGATAATTTAAATTAAGTATAATATAATCACTGCGTTTTAGGTTAAACCAAGGTTAAACACTGAAAAACGTACAACTGGGAACTTAGTGATTATATTCTCTTTGCTGGGAATCTTTGTCACAATTAAGTCAAAGTCAATCAAAGACAAAAAAAAAGGTCGAGGGATATTATAGCTTTTTGAATTTAACTGATTAAAAAGAATGGATAAATAGGAGCATTCTTTGTCTATGGCTATATCTCAGTGGTCTACCTATCCAGTGGCTCAGGGTCAAGTGCGAGTAGCTCTGAACGTTTTGTGGGTAAGGCTGGACGAATTATTTTCATACTTATTCAAATTTTAAATAAATAATTATTGATATGAAACTTTAGTGCTAGATTTTTAGATTTAAATAATACAAAGTAATCCCTTCTGAGGTACCTATGGTACATTTATTTGGACGATCACATTTTTTATAAATTATACAATAAAGATACAATAAATAAATAGATTCAACACAATAAAACCAAGCACTAGCAAACATTATAAATGCCTACTTAATATTTAACTCTTTTAAAATTATAAGATAATTGTATAATGTAGTAAAGTAATTGTAGACGGCTGGTAGATACGTCACGACTTTAATATTATTTATATGATTCATTCCCTTTATGTCGATTCCTGTTATGTCGAGCCGAAAATCTTGCTCGCTTCTATTACCTCTATGTCGAGCTCAATTCTCTGTCCCGTTTGTATTCCCTTTAGGTCGAGTTAATTTACCGCGCTTATATTACCGTTATGTCGATTTTAATAATATCATATTTTAGAAGTACAGTCTAGTTCATTGAAATATATACATGCACATAATTTAGAATCAATTTTTGAACAATATCGCATTAAGTAGTGATTTTACATAAATTAAGTACAACTTTATAGAGACGCGTTGTTGATGTATCTAAAATAATACTTATTTAAGTCATAAGCCTATTATGCATGTTTATTAAAAAATGTGTTGGATATTTTGAAATACTTAATAATACTTAATAAATAACAAAATCTAGTTTACCTTCATAAATGATAATCATTAGTAGGTATAGGTAGCTTAAACAGTGAAAGAAAATAAATAAACAACTGCCCCCGCGAACTTCGTCTCGCCATAATACTCTTTTTGCAACTATCTCCATACTAAATTTCATCCAAATCGATTTTTCCCGCGTAAGCATATATTTTCCCGCGGAAGCATGTTTTTTTCCGCTCTAAAAAGTATCTCGCCATATCCTTTAATTTGCAACTATCTCCGTTGGTACTAAATTTCATCCAATTCAATTTTTCCCGTGTAGGCATATATTTTCCCGCAGAAGCATGTATTTTTCCGCGCTAAAAAGTATCTCGCCATATAATTTTATGACCACTTCTTAAAAAGACAATCTCAAAAATCCATTTCTTAAAATGTTTCAAAAATAAAAATAAAATCTATTATGCGTTCGCCAAAAATAAAAGAAGAAGAAGAAGAATAAGACCTCATTTATGTCTCAAAGTAGGTTGTACACGAAACGTTGTGGTACTCTTTTGTTATCCTATTTGAAGTACCTACTGGCCACTTAGAATAAAATCTACAAAGAATATCTAAAAAATATATGAAAATGACGTTTATGAGCTTGCGTTTGATACCAGAAGTATTACACAATATCAATTATGGATTTAATTACCATAATAAATATTTTGGAAGGCAACGAACCTATCCCACACGAAAACTTAGAAAAAGATGATTTGTCCCAATTTTACGAATTATTAAACCTCTATCACCAACAAACCGAAAAAAACAAAATATCTACACAACAAAATGAAGATTATCAAGAACCCGGCTGCAGATTGAGTTTTGTACGGCATCTCTAGGCCAAGCCGTTTCAGAGTTATGGCAGTTTAAAGTTTGACAGCTGTCATTGAAAATGTTGCTCTCTCTAACACCTGTCGATTAAGCTTTGTACGGGATCTCTAGGCCAAGCCGTTTTAGAGTTATGGCAGTTTAAAGTTTGACAGCTGTCATTGAAAATGTTGCTCTCTCTAACACCTGTCGATTGAGCTTTGTAAGGGATCTCTAGGCCAAGCCGTTTTAGAGTTATGGCAGTTTAAAGTTTGACAGCTGTCATTGAAAATGTTGCTCTCTCTAACACCTGTCGATTGAGCTTTGTAAGGGATCTCTAGGCCAAGCCGTTTCAGAGTTATGACAGTTTAAAGTTTGACAGCTGTCATTGAAAATGTTGCTCTCTCTAACACCTGTCGATTAAGCTTTGTACGGGATCTCTAGGCCAAGCCGTTTTAGAGTTATGGCAGTTTAAAGTTTGACAGCTGTCATTGAAAATGTTGCTCTCTCTAACACCTGTCGATTGAGCTTTGTAAGGGATCTCTAGGCCAAGCCGTTTCAGAGTTATGACAGTTTAAAGTTTGACAGCTGTCATTGAAAATGTTGCTCTCTCTAACACCTGTCGATTAAGCTTTGTACGGGATCTCTAGGCCAAGCCGTTTTAGAGTTATGGCAGTTTAAAGTTTGACAGCTGTCATTGAAAATGTTGCTCTCTCTAACACCTGTCGATTGAGCTTTGTAAGGGATCTCTAGGCCAAGCCGTTTCAGAGTTATGGCAGTTTAAAGTTTGACAGCTGTCATTTTGACAAATGTCATCTAGACACCTATCAGTTTATAAGTTAAACTGTTTCAAGGATAATCATATAATACCTTATGTTGACTTAAGAACAAAATACATACTTCGTCATCATCATGTCAGCCGTTGGACGTCCACTGCTGGACATAGGCATCCCTTCCCTTAACGACCTCCAGGTATTACGGTCGGATGCAGCCTGCATCCACCGTGAACCAGCAGCCTTGACAATATCATTGAGCCATAAAAAGGAAACTAATATTATTTTTCTTTTTTAAACTAATATAGAAGAACAAATAATGAAACTACATCCCTGACTGTACCTGTTCACCAAACTCGATATAAAGGTAATAGAAAGCGTAAATATCAATACTATGGAAAACAATTGAATTCCAGACTCGACATAACAGGAATCGACATAAAGGGAATGAACCATTTATATGTACCTACTACATTTTATACAACCGTTATTTATTTAGTTTGTACTTATTTACATTTATTAATTTATTTATAACAAAGAGCTAATACATATTTGAACATAAAATCTGTTCCAAATTGGAAATAAATTGATTTGTGTGTTGCCAGCAATTAATATTTTTTTGTTTTTAAGCAAATAAGAAAAAACTATTTTATGTAATTATATGTAAGTATAACTATTGTAGATATGATAATAAAAATAATTATAATGTAATACATTTCCCTTCTTAAAATTCAATTAAGTTTACATTATTATAAATGTTTGTACAATTATAAATTATAGCTGGGGAGCCCAAGGGGGGTTCATCGGGGTTTACCCAAGCGCGTCAGATTAACATACAGGAGATAATGTACCCAGACAAGTACCTACCTCCACCAAATATAAGCCACATAATATAAGGCCGCACGTGAAGGATAAGAGAACATACATTTATTTATGTCAGATTAGGCGAATCACTCTAGCTAATCGTCAGATTAAGATATGGCACAAGTAGAACATATTAATAAAATAAAATATAATAAAATAAAATATTAAAGATGAACCATCTAAATCTGACGCGCTAACATCTTTAAAAATGCCGATTTTTTTGTTCTTTTTACCCTTACGTACATCCCCCGCATCGTGTAAACGATCAGATTAACATACGTATATGATCAAAGATAAGATACGTTCTTAATTATCTTTAATAATGTACGCATGTTAATCTGATTTTTAATTTATTGAATCTGATTAATTGATTCTATCAATATCTGACGCGGTCAAGTATGTCCAAAACAGTTTATTTTTGGCGTTCAGAACAGTATTTTTAACATAAGTTTTTAATTATATATAGTGCTTCCCCCACTGATGAAACACATCAGCCTCATATTTTTGCACACCGCAAAAAGGTTGATTGTGATTTCTTTAGTTTTTCTAGCATGACGTGTGCAGTGGTTAAATGGCTTTGTTAAGTATCTAATATAGAAAACTATGTAGGTACTCATAAAACATGTTGATTATTCTCGTGCTCATTATAAAAACTTTCAATAAATTAAACTAGTCTGAAAGTTTTAAATAACTTCGATGTTACGAATTTTAACGTCATTTACAAAACAACCATTATTAATCAACCTACCTACCTAATATTTTATAACTAATTATCACTTTGTACAAATGGTAGACGTACACAAAATAATATACTTATGCACTTATTACGTGAAATCATTCGAAACCAGTTCGCAAGCAGTTTCATTCGAGAAGAGACAACCGTTGTTAACCGTGTTAAGAATGAACAAGTGTCAGTGTCGGTTGAGGTGAAATAGCACTTTCTTCAACGATGTTAGACGTTTCTGTCAGTCATGTTTTGCGGGTAGTTTGAAATACATGAGTCCACATCCTGGAATAAAGATAAAATTATTATATTTAAAGAATTATTATATTTAATGACGCTGTTGCTCCGCTTCTGGTAAGCTCGGAGCTTTTGTTTTGTGTTGTTCTGTTTTTTTTGTTTGTTGTCAATGGCGCCGCCCGCCCCCGCACTGAGCCCGTGCCCGAACACCGCGCGGACAGCAGGGTCGATACCTGGGTCAATGAGTGGGCAGGTATCACGTGGGCCTCTGCGCCTTCTGCTTGAGTCTCCTCGCGGCGTACGCGCGCAGCAGCACGCCCGCCAGCACCAGCGCCGCGCCGCCGCCCGCCCCCGCACTGAGCCCGTGCCCGAACACCGCGCGGACAGCAGGGTCGATACCTGGGTCAATGAGTGGGCAGGTATCACGTGGGCCTCTGCGCCTTCTGCTTGAGTCTCCTCGCGGCGTACGCGCGCAGCAGCACGCCCGCCAGCACCAGCGCCGCGCCGCCGCCCGCCCCCGCACTGAGCCCGTGCCCGAACACCGCGCGGACAGCAGGGTCGATACCTGGGTCAATGAGTGGGCAGGTATCACGTGGGCCTCTGCGCCTTCTGCTTGAGTCTCCTCGCGGCGTACGCGCGCAGCAGCACGCCCGCCAGCACCAGCGCCGCGCCGCCGCCCGCCCCCGCACTGAGCCCGTGCCCGAACACCGCGCGGACAGCAGGGTCGATACCTGGGTCAATGAGTGGGCAGGTATCACGTGGGCCTCTGCGCCTTCTGCTTGAGTCTCCTCGCGGCGTACGCGCGCAGCAGCACGCCCGCCAGCACCAGCGCCGCGCCGCCGCCCGCCCCCGCACTGAGCCCGTGCCCGAACACCGCGCGGACAGCAGGGTCGATACCTGGGTCAATGAGTGGGCAGGTATCACGTGGGCCTCTGCGCCTTCTGCTTGAGTCTCCTCGCGGCGTACGCGCGCAGCAGCACGCCCGCCAGCACCAGCGCCGCGCCGCCGCCCGCCCCCGCACTGAGCCCGTGCCCGAACACCGCGCGGACAGCAGGGTCGATACCTGGGTCAATGAGTGGGCAGGTATCACGTGGGCCTCTGCGCCTTCTGCTTGAGTCTCCTCGCGGCGTACGCGCGCAGCAGCACGCCCGCCAGCACCAGCGCCGCGCCGCCGCCCGCCCCCGCACTGAGCCCGTGCCCGAACACCGCGCGGACAGCAGGGTCGATACCTGGGTCAATGAGTGGGCAGGTATCACGTGGGCCTCTGCGCCTTCTGCTTGAGTCTCCTCGCGGCGTACGCGCGCAGCAGCACGCCCGCCAGCACCAGCGCCGCGCCGCCGCCCGCCCCCGCACTGAGCCCGTGCCCGAACACCGCGCGGACAGCAGGGTCGATACCTGGGTCAATGAGTGGGCAGGTATCACGTGGGCCTCTGCGCCTTCTGCTTGAGTCTCCTCGCGGCGTACGCGCGCAGCAGCACGCCCGCCAGCACCAGCGCCGCGCCGCCGCCCGCCCCCGCACTGAGCCCGTGCCCGAACACCGCGCGGACAGCAGGGTCGATACCTGGGTCAATGAGTGGGCAGGTATCACGTGGGCCTCTGCGCCTTCTGCTTGAGTCTCCTCGCGGCGTACGCGCGCAGCAGCACGCCCGCCAGCACCAGCGCCGCGCCGCCGCCCGCCCCCGCACTGAGCCCGTGCCCGAACACCGCGCGGACAGCAGGGTCGATACCTGGGTCAATGAGTGGGCAGGTATCACGTGGGCCTCTGCGCCTTCTGCTTGAGTCTCCTCGCGGCGTACGCGCGCAGCAGCACGCCCGCCAGCACCAGCGCCGCGCCGCCGCCCGCCCCCGCACTGAGCCCGTGCCCGAACACCGCGCGGACAGCAGGGTCGATACCTGGGTCAATGAGTGGGCAGGTATCACGTGGGCCTCTGCGCCTTCTGCTTGAGTCTCCTCGCGGCGTACGCGCGCAGCAGCACGCCCGCCAGCACCAGCGCCGCGCCGCCGCCCGCCCCCGCACTGAGCCCGTGCCCGAACACCGCGCGGACAGCAGGGTCGATACCTGGGTCAATGAGTGGGCAGGTATCACGTGGGCCTCTGCGCCTTCTGCTTGAGTCTCCTCGCGGCGTACGCGCGCAGCAGCACGCCCGCCAGCACCAGCGCCGCGCCGCCGCCCGCCCCCGCACTGAGCCCGTGCCCGAACACCGCGCGGACAGCAGGGTCGATACCTGGGTCAATGAGTGGGCAGGTATCACGTGGGCCTCTGCGCCTTCTGCTTGAGTCTCCTCGCGGCGTACGCGCGCAGCAGCACGCCCGCCAGCACCAGCGCCGCGCCGCCGCCCGCCCCCGCACTGAGCCCGTGCCCGAACACCGCGCGGACAGCAGGGTCGATACCTGGGTCAATGAGTGGGCAGGTATCACGTGGGCCTCTGCGCCTTCTGCTTGAGTCTCCTCGCGGCGTACGCGCGCAGCAGCACGCCCGCCAGCACCAGCGCCGCGCCGCCGCCCGCCCCCGCACTGAGCCCGTGCCCGAACACCGCGCGGACAGCAGGGTCGATA
This sequence comes from Chloroclystis v-ata, assembly GCA_963691955.1. Lineage (NCBI taxonomy): Eukaryota > Metazoa > Arthropoda > Insecta > Lepidoptera > Geometridae > Chloroclystis > Chloroclystis v-ata. Next base: position 17,249,793 of record OY829904.1, read on the forward strand.
CCTGGGTCAATGAGTGGGCAGGTATCACGTGGGCCTCTGCGCCTTCTGCTTGAGTCTCCTCGCGGCGTACGCGCGCAGCAGCACGCCCGCCAGCACCAGCGCCGCGCCGCCGCCCGCCCCCGCACTGAGCCCGTGCCCGAACACCGCGCGGACAGCAGGGTCGATACCTGGGTCAATGAGTGGGCAGGTATCACGTGGGCCTCTGCGCCTTCTGCTTGAGTCTCCTCGCGGCGTACGCGCGCAGCAGCACGCCCGCCAGCACCAGCGCCGCGCCGCCGCCCGCCCCCGCACTGAGCCCGTGCCCGAACACCAAGCACGACAGTAGGATGGACACAGCCTGCACCAGGGAATATTAATTTAGAATTAATTTAGATGAAAACGTGACAAATGCGCTCCATCGGCCACGGATGTTATAACGTTTTCGTATAACGAACCTGTCTTAGAGTCATGATGATGGCGAAGACGACCGCGCCGAAGGAGGCGATGGTGCGGTAGATGAGCAGCTGGCCGAGCGCGGAGCTGGCCGACAGCACCACCACGTCCGCCACGAAGCCCGGGTGCTGCGGACACAAGCCTTGTTAGCGGACACCGCGTTTGGAAGAGAAACAGCACAAACAAATCTTAAAATCAATCAATGATATTTATAAATATTAGCTGGTTCGGTTCAGTCTCGCTCACCTGCAGCAGATGCAGCTGTAGCGGCGCGTGGCTGAGAGAGGCGGCGGTGAGCGCCACCGAGCACACGTTGACGGCCGCTAACATCTGCATGGGCAGCGCGCGCGTCCTCTCGAACAGCGCCGCCTGCCACGTCGCCGTGAACGAGTCGCAGCACAGGTACAGAGACAGCAGCGCCGCCCCGCCCACCCCGGCCCACGCAGACTGGGCTGTAAGGACATTACATACTATTCGCGCTTTACTTTGCACACATTATTGAGACATTCTATCTTGCGAATTTCAAAGATTTTTGTGCGCTGTAAGGACATGTCTCTACGAGAGTGCCACGTTGCCGTGAACGAGTCGCACAGGTACAGCGACAGCAGCGCCGCATATGTTATAGTTTGTCGGCAGTAGATCTCGTGGACTTTCTTGACTTTGCCTGAGCTTTGGACACAATAACTGTTGCGCTTACGCTTGTGCTATCATAATATGGGTTTGATATAATTGCTTTCAAATTAATTGACATCCATCTTTCTTGTTGTTCTCAGATTCCAGAGCTACGTCAAGTTGCCAATAAAGCCATTTATGTAGATAAATGTTAGTAGTGCAACTAGGAGTCCTTCAAGGATCTATTTTGGGCCCCATACTATTCGCGCTTTTCTTTGCAGACATTATTGAGACAATATATCTTGCGAATTTCAAATATATATTTTTTAAGATTTATTTATTTAAAAACATCAATATACACTAAAAATAACATAAAATCTTATTATTTAAAAATTTCAGCCTGAACTAGGATTGACCTGTGCCTGTGTTTGATTTGTTGAATTGAATCGATATAGTGGTTCTTACGTATAGCGCTATCGGCGTGGTCCTCCCGACTGCTAAAGAGAAACAGCGCCATTCCCAACGATATGAGGCCGGCGGTCACGTATTCGTACAGAGCGTACTTATTGCGCGAGATCAGTTTGCCCATCAGCATTACAGGGATCACTTTACACGATTTCGACAGCACCTGGGACAAAAAAAATTGTAAGCATCGCTATTTACATTTCCACGGCTGGGACATGGGGTTACTTATATTTGAACGATAGTGATCAGGGCTTAATTGACTCCCCTGACCGAACGGGGTCGGTGAATAACGATGGTATATGAATATTCACCTGCGTAGGAAAGGACACGTACTTGAGCGCCTCGTACTGGCACCAGGCGCTCAGCACGTTGGAGAGCGCGCAGTAGGAGAAGGGCGCCAGCGCGGCCGCCAGCGCGGGCCGGCGCCGCGCGCGCAGGGCCGCCAGCGCCGCCGCCAGCGCCGCCAGACGGTTCACCAGCACCAGTAGCTGAGAGTCAGTGAAACGGACCGTGCTGCCGTCCCATAGCACGTATTTCTGTAACACACACGACAAATAAAATAACATTCAATTCTTACAAATTCATCATCATCATCATAATGTCAGCCGTTTGACGCCCACTGCTGGACATAGGCCTCCCGTAATGATTGCCATTTATTGCGGTCGGACGCGGCCTGCATCCACCGCGAGCCAACCGCTTTCACCAGATCATCTGTCCATCTTGTTGGTGGGCGTCCGACGCTGCGCTTGCCGATCCGTGGTCTCCACTCGAGAACCTTTCTGCCCCATCGGCCATCTGTTCTCCGTGCTATATGGCCCGCCCATTGCCACTTCAAAGAGGTAATCCGCTGCGCTATTTCGGTGACCCGTGTTCTTCTACGTATCTCCTCATTTCTGATTCGATCCCGTAGAGAAACCCCGAGCATAGCTCTCTCCATAGCTCTTTGAGCGACTTTGAGCCTGTTCATGAGGCCGATGGTGAAGCACCACGTTTCGGATCCATATGTCATCACTGGCAACACACACTGGTCGCGGCGCTCCGGCGCGGGCTCCTTGTCGCGCGGCGCCTCCGCCAGCCGCACGTGATGTACTGGCCTCACCTGCGTCATGATCTTCTCCTGCAGCAGCCCCCACACGAGGTAGGTGGCCATGAGGCCGCAGAAGCAGAAGGCCAGCTCCAGGTCGCGGCGCTCCGGCGCGGGCTCCTTGTCGCGCGGCGCCTCCGCCAGCCGCACGTGATGTACTGGCCTCACCTGCGTCATGATCTTCTCCTGCAGCAGCCCCCACACGAGGTAGGTGGCCATGAGGCCGCAGAAGCAGAAGGCCAGCTCCAGGTCGCGGCGCTCCGGCGCGGGCTCCTTGTCGCGCGGCGCCTCCGCCAGCCGCACGTGATGTACTGGCCTCACCTGCGTCATGATCTTCTCCTGCAGCAGCCCCCACACGAGGTAGGTGGCCATGAGGCCGCAGAAGCAGAAGGCCAGCTCCAGGTCGCGGCGCTCCGGCGCGGGCTCCTTGTCGCGCGGCGCCTCCGCCAGCCGCACGTGATGTACTGGCCTCACCTGCGTCATGATCTTCTCCTGCAGCAGCCCCCACACGAGGTAGGTGGCCATGAGGCCGCAGAAGCAGAAGGCCAGCTCCAGGTCGCGGCGCTCCGGCGCGGGCTCCTTGTCGCGCGGCGCCTCCGCCAGCCGCACGTGATGTACTGGCCTCACCTGCGTCATGATCTTCTCCTGCAGCAGCCCCCACACGAGGTAGGTGGCCATGAGGCCGCAGAAGCAGAAGGCCAGCTCCAGGTCGCGGCGCTCCGGCGCGGGCTCCTTGTCGCGCGGCGCCTCCGCCAGCCGCACGTGATGTACTGGCCTCACCTGCGTCATGATCTTCTCCTGCAGCAGCCCCCACACGAGGTAGGTGGCCATGAGGCCGCAGAAGCAGAAGGCCAGCTCCAGGTCGCGGCGCTCCGGCGCGGGCTCCTTGTCGCGCGGCGCCTCCGCCAGCCGCACGTGCGGCCCGAAGCACGTCGTCAGCACGCGGGACACACAGCTCCCCGGGCCGGTGCCTACATAACATATACAGGGTGTCCCAAAGTTATGGGCCATGAAGGGGAAGTACCTTAAATATCGTAGGTAGTGAATTTTGCTCTAAGAAGACTTCATTTTATTTTTAAAAGTAAGTAATTCTGCATTCATAGATTTTCTAAAAATTACTTGCTTTGTCTGGGAATCGAATCGACTTACATGTGGAAAAAGAAATTACTCTACTTTTATGATACCAATCGAAAGAATAGCTAAAAAATAATAACTCTAAAAACATAGAGAATACTCTTGACCGCATACAAAAACCTTACCGAAGAAAAGTTCAATCCTATTTTAAAGTACAAAGTACCTACTTATTTGATCAAAGTAGTTGATTCTCTGCAGAAACTTGTAGAGGAGGAACCCCGGCCCCATGACGGTGGCGTAGCCGGCCAGGTTCAGCACCAGCCGGTATATCCTGGAACATTCACTATTTAATCAGGTATTTAGCTATAACACAAGTTTCTAGCAAAACATAGGGCTAGAGAACTTTGACTAAGTTTGAATATCTTAACTTGAGATTAAGAAGGTGTTTAACTTTAAAATATTGTTTTGGTTTGTAAAGTTATTTATTGACTTGTTCAAGTGATCTTTAGGATATTATGGAAATAAATGACATAATTCTTTAACACTTCACACTGAAAATAGCTTTGTGAATTTGATAGCCATTTTACATACAGATAAAGAATAACATATTTTGTTTTAATTTACATTACAGAAATAATTAATTTTCACTCAACATCCATTTTGATGTGATTGACATAACTAGTGATCTTAAAGTTTAAATAAATTGAATTGAATCCAAATAGCTCTATAATATAGGTAAGCAATATGTGCTGTGAGCTATTATATTATAAGAGATAAGTTGAAAAACAAGTTATTATTGAATTTTAAATAATTAAAATCAAATCTTACCAAGCGAACTCAAAGTCGACATAAAAGCCTTTGTTTTCAAAATACCAGTTTAGGAAGTTGTAGAAAAGCACAAACAGCCATATTAGACCGAGGAAACACACAACCGCCAACCTAGAACAAGTTTAACAATTTATCCATCATCAGATCCATCATGCGCTAACAGTTTTACATTAAATAATTCTTTATCTTTATCTAAATCAGAAACCTCTGACCCAATTGGTAAAAATATTTCAGTGTTATATAGTACATTTATCGAGTAAGGCTTTAGGCTATATTATAAGACTAAAACTAAACTAAATATTAAACTATGTAGATAACGTAAAAAACGCAAGCTAAGCTGTCGGCGAGTCGACTAACTTCGAATTATTTTTACTCACCCGGTGATAACTTTTGATTTCATTTTTGCAAGTCGTCACGTGTTGTGTATTTTATTAGCACATTTCACTTGAAGCAGTGAAAACTAAAAGGGTTTTTTTTATTAAAATAAGAAATAAACAAACTGCAAACTAAAACATAACAAATCTCATCACATCGCTCATTATTTTTTATGGCGCTCTCACAATCACACAAACATCACAAACAGCCGGTGATGCCAGCTCATGCAAAAATAAAGTGGCATTGGCATGTCTTGAGTTTTTTTACGTAACATTATCATTAATATTAGAACACGAAACGGGTAACTTATTTTGATTTAAATGTGTCTGAGTATTCCAATAATAATCATTAAAATTATTAATATTAATCATTATAATAATTAATATTAATCATTAAAATTATTAATATTAATCATTATAATAATTAATATTAATCATTATAATAATTAATATTAATCATTTAAATCATGGTTTGTTTCATGTTCTCATAACCAGTTTCGTGTTCTCATACTAAAATTATTCATTTTTAATCATTTGTTTCTAATAAATAGATAAATTATTAAGATTAATTTAAATTAAAAAAATATTTTTCAAAGTTGTTGAATTTTTATGAATATGAAACCTTCGAATAATATTTAGTAATTTTAATTATTTGTTCGACGTTTTGTTTTCTATCCATAGAAAACGTCAATTAAAACAATGACAGTTCGAAGTAATTATTTTCTAATAATAAATAAATCTCTAATAATGCGCACGACATATTAAGGTGGTAGCACTGGCTGTCAGTTGTCAAAATAGAATATGTGAGAGTGACTTTGACAACATATTTTCCAATTTCGTGAAGATTTTTAATTTTTATATCACTACAATTAAAATAAAATAAGAAGATTTATATAATTTCCATAAAATCTTATAGATTACTTGGATTAGTAGAAAAGAGGTCGTCCTTTCGTTCTTTGAAACAAAAATATCAACATCTTGAGAACAAAAGATGCTTCGTTTGACTGTGATGTCATACAGTTTTATGTTATTTCAACATAAACAAATTTACAGATACATAATCTACGACGTTACCTAGGGCAATTAATATACTTACTCGTACCAGTAGGTTCTTCATTTAGGATTTAGTTTTTTTTCAGCCTGTTTTTAACCATTAATATGTGGAAGTGATGTGATTGATTACCTACAGACTGCGGCGCGTGCGGTCTGCGTTCACCTGTAATGGCCACAGTACCCAGATTTTTTATTATTATCTATGTTTGAATGTTGACACTTTTTGCAAAGCTTTTTGATATACCTACCTACGTGTTTTTACGCAAATTAAATACTTAATTTAGTTACCACAGTCATCATAATAAATCTCAAAATATTTATATCTGCATTTGTATCGAGCCCACTTTAAATTAAAATTTCTACCCATTAGGTAGCTACCGTTGAACCAGGAAATAAGCTGATGAATCTTTTTAGTGGCATGAGTGGTTTTAGTTAAGATCAAATGAGAAGATGTGGAGTGAGAGTGTGATGCTCGTTGTGGAGGTGCTGGCGGCGATCTGCGCCGTGGCGCTGTGCGGGCGGGGGCTGCTGGCCTGCGCGCGGAGGCTGCTGGTCGGCGGCGAGCTGGTGCGCGGCGGCGCGGCGCGGGGGGCCGACGTGCCGGGCTGCGACGAGCCCTCCTGCCCCTACTACAAGAAGAACGTGCGGTTCCTCTTGGTGCCCGCCTCCCGGAGGCGGCTCTACTCGTCTCCTACGCGTTCTTGACATTTGTCTCTTACTCTTACAAGAGTTTGTTAAGTTTTTATGTTGTGAATAAATTACTTTTGATTTAATTTTTCTGTTTGCTTTGTCTGCCGCGGTAGGTACCTACAGAAGTACAATGGAGAGGAGAACTGTGTGTGCTATCACCTAATGGTAAATTGTTCCATATACCTACCTAGTATCCACCAGCAAATTCGCAAACAGGAAGTTATCATTTTAATAGGTAGTGTATTTTGACCTCCCCGTTTGGGAGGATTTGGATGATCTAAGCCCGAACTGAACAAAGAAGCAACCTATCGATATCGAAGTAGGCACCTACTAAAAATTAAAAACCAATCTCTGAAATCCATACAAAACTGTATAATGAACATTAGCTGGCGATGTCGTGTGGTCTATTCCAGCGGCGGCGACGTGAACTCGTCGATGACGGGGTCGCTCTTGCACAGCGGGTGGGAGCAGCAGGCGCGCGCGGGGGCGGGCGCGGGGGGAGCCGCGGCCGCGCCGCCGCGCCGCGCGCTGCTCGTTGTAGCGGGCAACACTTTGAAACTGGCACATTTTATCTGGAAACGGGTTGAATTAATCTAACATTTTAAGATTCGATTAAGGATAATACAGAATTTAGTGCGAATTCTCAAAATACGATACCTACAATGAATTGTTTTTTCTCAGACTTCGATACGTCAGTAGCTTCTAGCTATGTTATTCATTTTATAACATTTCATTTTATATATCGTGAGCAGAGAGGAGATGGAGCACGGCGGGACGCACATTCCTCCTAAAAAAGACTGCTCTTCTTGTGGTCTAAACGTCTGGAGTGTTTTAACTCCTTTGTAAATACGTGAGTAATTCCCGGTTATAAAATGAATACAACATTTTTGAATGTGAAATGGCTATGTTCTGTACTTTTCTTCTTCTACGTGGAAAATTAGGCCAGAGGTAGTCTATTAAATAATTCTCAAAGCCTTAGAAGTTAAAACACTAACCGACCAGACCCGTCGCGTAAAGTAGTGGCTCCGCATGAGGAAGATGACGACGGTGAGGCAAGCGGCCGCGGCCTGCAGCACGCGCGTCGTCGCGACCGCGCCCGCGCCCGCTACCGCTCCTGCCGTGAACCACATTGTAGAGGCTACTAGTCTTCTAACATTCCGACCTTACTGGTTATTTTTCAATTTTCACGTTTGGTGGCCGTTTTAAAAAATATTGTCTGTAATTTAGAATTGTATCGATATTGTACCTATGTAGGTATATGAATTAGTTTTTTTTATATTTTGTAAGTAAATAATTATTGTTAATAAGTATTAATTAGAAAACCATGTTTGATTTTGAACTGACGTGTATTCTGTGTCATTTGTGTCACTATCGTAAGGAGCCAGAATCTCGACCAGAGTAAAAATTGTATAAGTATACCTAGGTAGCACAGATAAGGGATGAATTATATTAGACCGGGCCGTGTCCGGGGCGTGCCGTGTCCGTGGCCCGGAAACACATAATAATATGTATATGAATAATAACTGAATAACTGAAATAATGTATTTTCAATACTTACACCAAGAAAAGTAAACATTGAACCGACCAAAGAAAGTAGGTTGTCGGAAATTTCCTACTCGTGAGAAAATAACAATTAAGAACATGATATGTGGCCACATATGTGGCTATGTTCCTAATTCGCGGAGTTTTCCTACACGCCAACAATTATTCGTTGTATACCAGAGTAAGGTCACCAAGGTCGGCGGGTCGAGGCCGCGAGGTCAACGCCCTCGCGTAATAAACACTTTTACCCTCCGCGAAGAAATGTGAAAAGGGTCTGTAGTTACCACTTAATAACGGAAAAACCCTATGAGGTGTTTCTTGAATTTTAGTTTGTTATTCGCTAGGAAAAGGAGAGTAGTAAACAAAATAGGTATGTATAATATTTATAATATATATCATAGTTATAAATTACTTACCCATACTCTACAGGTAGTTGCCAAAAGTTAGGCGCCAGCACCTGCTTGTGTGATCAATATGGGACTATGATCAGTGATCATAGTACGTTGTTTGCAAATTAAGCGCCTGTTTTATAGTAGTAGTCAGTGTTCCATACTCGACGTGAATATTAATAATCATTAGCATTTTAGCATTGTAGCTTTTAGCTGGTCGACGAGCTATTGAAACGAAATATACACCGTGCCCGCTAATAACCCGAAAGATTTAAGCTAACGATACTAGAGCCTAATTAGAGTATATAAAGTTATGTAACATATAGTCCAAAAACTCATAATTAAGGAGATATTAATTATTTACAACAAATCAAAAGTTTAAAAATCTCCAGTCTAACACACCCTAAGGGCGTGAGCATGTCGTAGCCACTTACTTCTTTTAAACGTAGACTACTAACTGCATGGTTGTTAGCCAGTTTCATAAAGAAGTTTGGTATCTATCTACAAAAAGTTTTTACTATAAATAAAAATAATTTCAATACAAACATCCTGCAAACATCGTGCAGATAAAGTGTCGCCCTGAGGATTACTGTCGCGGGAATTGAACCCGCAACCTACTGCGTCGTGGGCGGACCATTGCCTGCTAAGCCACGCCATTAATTAATTTATTAGTAAGTAGATTACATTAGATTTATAAATAAAGTTAAGTACCAAGATTAAGATAAGATAATAAGAAAGGTGCAAAAACGAGTAAATGTCCGCGAGAACGGCTGCCGACAAACTGCTGCGCAGTTTGGCAGAAAATTATTTAAGAAATGTACTTTAAAGATTAAATAAATAAATACAAAAAAAAAAGATATAACTTGACACTTCTTGTTCGTCGTGTGATTTCGGAGCGATTCGTGAAGTGTCATGCTCGCTCTCTGTTCTTCAACTTGAGTTTCTTACCTAACGGCTTGTTCACAAAGAAGCTGGCAATTAATAAGATTTAATTTGTACCGAAATTGTAATTTTATTAAAACACATAATAAGACCCATGTTGATATAACATTATTTACTCGTAATGTCGTCAAAAATACGTGGTTTAAATCTTTCGGGTTATTAGCGGGCACGGTGTATTGTTTTTATGTTGTTTTAGCGAAATTTGCGATTTAAAGCGAGTTTTCCTTTTACTGTCATATGAGGCAAATTCTTCGCTATTCACACATTATGGAATATATCTCGATAGCACGCGACGGCCCAAGGACCCATCCATCATCATCATCAAGGCCGGTAGAGTACCCTTGTCATTGATTTATTGCTATTACGCGATTGAGCAAACTTGGATTGTCTGTCAATGCTTGATGTCGATCACGTCTATAAACGAAAATTAAAAAAAAACTAGTATTTGTACCAGATAAACTTAATAAGACTGAAACAATTTTATTTGTTTTGTTGTATCTTTACCGGTACCTACATTTATATCTGGCACCACGCGGCTGAAAACAGCAGTCCGCCAGCCGTATGTAGTTCTGGCCCATTCTGGCCCAAGACTAGCACCACCCATGGCCACTACCCGTGGCTGTCATAAATCCGACTAAAGGATTGTTTCCAGATTAAGTAGGTAGGTATACTATTGAATAAATATTGCTGGCCCCGCGGTGAGCTCGAAGCTTGTGTTACTAGAAAACAGACGAATTGTCAATTTGCGAACAGAGCCAACTTCGTGAGATCAGGAACAACCTGGGTAGTTGTCTAGTTTTAGGTAAGTCGTGAAGGGTGATTTCAGGTATGATGTAGTTACTACATAGGATACCGGTGCTCGGTAACTGTACGGAATATGTGTTATGGCTGATTTAGACAGGGTCAGTAGACAAATCAGTCGCAGCGCCAATGTCGGCGCCGCGACTGACTTTAACTGTTTACATGAAGTAAGTAGTAGTGATGCGTTTCTCACGGTGACCAAACGTGTGTGAAGTCAGTGGGAAAAATGAATTCGCGAAAAGAAATGAAACGACGATTTAATTATTTGTTGAAAAATTTATCAATTTTGCTGTTGAATGAGTTAATAGAAATGGTAGAAAATGAGATAACTAAAAATGAGATAACGCTGTTGACCGCATTTCTTTATTGCGGTAATTTAGGGATTTAATATCCCAAAGGCACTCGTTTTCGCCATATAATTGCACCAATTTTAATGTTTCGTCTTCGCTAAGCTTACGCGTCATTTTTATCGAAAAAAACGTGGTCACTCTACAACGCAGCGGCAGTGACTAACCACGTACTGACTTGTCTGTTTACACGGGGTTTATTTGGCTGGCGCGGGGGTGCGCGGGTGGCGGGGGGCGCCAACTGACTTCAAAATATTCGTGTCCGAATATTCAAGTCAGCGCTGACTTCAAGCCACTGTACTGACTTCAAATCAGTTTACACAGGGTTTTTGTCGGGTCAGCACTGACTTGTCTCTATTTCGAAGTCAGTCACTGACCCTGTATAAACCAGCCATTACACGAAAAAATTATCTAGCTTTTATTGTTATTGTTATTTCCATGCCTTCCAATATTTGATACCTAGAAATAGAACAGTTCGTAGAAGCCAGTTATTTTGTCACTAAAGTTAATTAACGGGCGACTCCTCGCTGAGCATTAATCGAATGGCGTTAGACCAAAGTAATTGAATATAGGTGATACTAGTACATACTTTATAATAGATATATCCAACTAGACGTAGGTAGTCATAATGTGTGAGAAGAGCGCTGCGTAGTAAACCTAGAAAAGAAAAGTCGGTCACTACAAATGGACCGCTTCAGAGGAATATACGCAAGTCATGAACTTTGGAGCTGAATGTAAAGGAATATGAAAGTTTTAAATAGAAAACTGGAATCGTGTACATACAATATATAAGTATACGTAACTCCATAATTTATGATGGCGAAGGAAGGGTCAGAAGTTCAGAACTTTTGACAGTATACTGAGCATTATTTTATTATAATATTTGGGTCAAAGGGTTGATCAAAAATGTTTCGACAGAATAGCGTCGGTAATTTGTCAAGTGAGTTTGCGTCGACGTTGATGCGCTGCGGTTGTAGGACGAGATCTAACCCGCCCGCCCGAGATACACTCGTGGGCGGATTGTGAGCCGTCTCGAGTTAGATGATTTATGATACCTACTTATAGACGTAGTGGGTGAATTTGTATTGACAGGTTTTGGTTCCTTTATTTCAAATACGTAATTTATCAAAGAATAAATAAATAAATAATACATATTGCTAGACAATTCACACAGCAACATCTAGCCCCGTGATAAGATATAGATACTTACTAAAAAAATGATATAAATACTCTACAGAAAAGACTGTTTGAAGAAGCCTACTTCCTACATACATACTTAAACATTTGTTATTATATAAGTTAAGCCTTAAATAAAATACACATTAATAAAATATATTAATAACACTTATTATCTATCCGTCCATTACATTACAAAATTACAAATGTTAGCGATAAGAAAACATTATTTTGAATACCTATTTTATAAACACAACAAGTAATTATTATTGAAGCCACCTTGAAATCGAAACTTACTTCAAAGTCAGAATCAAAATGTTGATCTAGAATTAATACGAACACGACAATATAGCATACACCGAAGGACCATTAGGGGAATAGGGGCATTGTCGTGATTGCAAAGTGTCCATTGTGGGTCAGAACGAGAGGAGATGGTGTCGCCGGCTGTTTCGGCGCACACGAGAACAATGGCGAGTACGGCGACTGCTCGCTTCCTGTCCGCGTAAGGCAGTGGGCAGCGCCTTCTACGGCCGCCACTGGACTGGCACTCATCGCTCACCGCTCATTGTTGACATTTCGGGACATAACAACACGACTATAATCTACTAGATTTGTATTTTATTTACGGTACTTAACTTCTTTAATTATAGCATAAACACCCCTATTTATGTTGCTCGGAAACAGGGAATACAATCTTACATAGAGAGATAAAGTTTTAATTCATCGCTTTGCGAAAGGGGGGGTTGTTAATTGTAACAAACAGATATTATATGAGAGCACAGGTTCTTCGTCTCCCACATATTTTGCATTGATTATTCCATAAATGTCTATAATATGTAGATACCACCATTGCCTATAGTCATGAATACTATTTTGTAAACTACATTTAAATAACTTTGAAATCGTATAAATAATGCAGGATCTTCGGGCAAAATTTTGAATAATGGCTTTTTGATTCGTATGAAATGTGACCTGTCCACGTTTTTAAGAATACTTTTAAGCTACATATTTTATGACTCTATTACTTAGGTATAGTAAAACCATTCTAAAAATGAACATCCCTCCACATAACCGTGATGATTTCAACGTGTGAGAGGAAATACAGAAAAACAGAATACACAGAAAAAAAAAATACAGAATTTGGTAGAGGTGCGTTCATTTTAGAAATGGTTTTAGTATACCTACCTATGTTTTTTTGTGAAAAAAACCTTTTGTAAAAAAACAATAAGTTTCTTGTTCTGATTTTAATGTAGCAATTTAATACCTATTTATGAGTAAATAAATGATATAATATTGCCGTTGATATATAAATAAATAAATAAAAACGTTTTATTTTAGATTACAAATGATCCATATTGTGTATAATATAATATGACCATTATGAACAAAATAATAATAGTAACGTGATATCACAGATAACCGTGATATCTATTAAAGAAATATTCATTTATCTGAAATAAACAGCACTCTGTGTGACTAAGTCATTATCATTACAAACAGACATTGACCCGACGGTATTGAGGGACATGAGCACAGTTATCTCCACTGCCAAATATTGTGATGTCGTGTGGTGTCCACCACGGAACCTATCGGGGAGACACATACTACAACTACTACGCTACGACGTATATGAGGACGGATGGCCGATTTGGCCGAAAAATTATCTATAAGACTATAGAATTATAATTACTTATATGATTTTTATGCCGAAAACTGAGCAAAAATGGTGGATGCGCTGCAAAAGCGGGGCAGCCCCAGCAGCATCCTGAAGGCATTACTATACTGTAATCGCAGAGCATTCAGAGACCTTTTGGTGCTTGGCGAAACAAGGACGGGTCGCTAGTTTATTACCTATGTCTAACGTTATTTTCAACATCCTTCAATAAATATCCATCAAGCAAGTGTCCCAACCCCAACAACTAGCACCTCTGGACAGCCGGCGGCGGCGGCGGCTCACACGAGCTCCCGCCGCGACGCGCGCGACTCGCCGACGCCGCGCCGCGCCGCTACCTCGCTAAAACGCGAAACACTAACGAATACTAAACAAATACTACTGGATAAAATAAACTGAATAAATAAATAAAATTGTGAATATTCATGTTGATTAGGGTGAAGATATCTATGAATTAAATAACGAATTATCGAGTTAAATAATCTAATTGGTAGAGCTTTTTGTAAAGTTTGTTGAAACTTTGGTACAAAAGTGATATTTGGTTTTGTGGGCGGAGGAAAACACATTTTTGATTAGGTGAGTAAAGTGTAGCTTGGTTATTTACATTAATAAACCTAAATCGTAATAGGTACCTACATTAGCTTATTACCACGGGACAATTTGTGTAATTTTCCCGGCGATATTTATTTATTTTTATAACATTTTAACTTTTAAGTTCTTAATAATAGGTATCGTAATTCGTAAACCTATAGAGCAAAAAAGGAAGGTTGGACGTCCCATCACACCCGAAAAATTTGAACCCACATCTCTCGGACAGGCCCCAGTGGAGAAGTTAATGACATTTCATTAACTAAAACTAAAATTACATTACTAAAATTAACAAATACCTATACATCTATTATTTCCATATGAATAAATACCGAACCGGTAAACTGTATCATATTTGCGGTTTTCCTTTTTACATGTGGAGATACTATAAATAAATAAATAATATACACCCCGTAACACTAGTTTCGAGCTTACCGCGGGCACAGCCTCGGAAACAGATGTTGCTAAGCAATATAAAAAAATTGAAAGTAAATAGTATTTTGTGTCACGGGTATACTTAGGTAAGTATGTAAAACCATTCTAAAAATGAACTTCCCTCCACAAAACCGTGATGATTTCAACGTGTGAGAGGAAATACAGAAAACAGAATACACAGAAAAAAAAAATACAGAATTCTGTAGAGGGGCGTTCAGTTTAAAAATGGTTTTACTATACCTAAATGAGAGTAAGTATCTTTAGTTGTGCCGTGTGGTGCCGGTTCCAAATAAATAAATATGGCAAAAACGGAACCCTTATAGATTCCTCATGTCTGTCCGTCCGTCCATCTGTCCTTCAGTCCGTCCGTGCGTATGTCACAGCCACTTTTCTCCGAAACTATAAGAGCTACACTATTGAAATTTGGTAAGTAAAGTAAAGATTAAATTAATGTACATAAATGTATTCTGTGAACCGCACTAAGATTTCAAAAAAAGATTGAAAAAAAAACTACTTGCGCTTTTTTTTCCTGCAGGTGTCATTAAAATCTTATACCTACTACTCATGAATTAACATGAAACAACGTATAAATTAACTGTTATAGGTAATCTTATACGAGCGTAATTTGTTTTCTATTGATTTTATAATAAAAAATAACAAGCTTCCTTGATAAGAGTTTAAAACAATATATCAGTAGCTTTCAATTCGATGTCACAACATTTTTCCATCTATTCATCATAAATATAATATATTTGCTATCTATACCTACCAATACATGTGTACCTATTGTATACTTAGATAGAGTGAGCAACAGACAAGGTGGCCCAAAATGAAATGGTGGTCATTCGTGTTGTGCACCTTTCATAATTTTCAATAATAGCTTTAGAGACAACCGACTTTATAAAGTTTTCTTTAAAAACTAAAAGAAAACTCTTCAATATGTAACACAAACTTCGAGCTTACCACGGGGCTAGATGTCGCTGTGTAAAATTGTCCAGTAATATTTATATATATATTTTTTAAACATTTAGAAGTTTGAGGAAGTGAATTTGTGAAACATCTATTGTATCTAATCACACCCACGAAGGCCTCACGTATTAGGAAACCGAGTTGATTTATGTTGATGTAGGAAAACATCACGCGGGCCTACGTGCTGTGAGACCTGTGGCTATCAAAAAAAATTAATAGTTTCACTTTTAATAGTAGATTTGTCATTTGAATAGTTAGTTATATCATAGACTAAATATACAGGTTATATGAAGTATTATATGAACTCAGGTTGTATTTAATAAGTCATTCCAATCTATAACTTGCTCTGCGTAGTGTAAACAAATAAATAGAGAGTAATCGTTATGATAAAAGAGATAATGTAGCGATATTGGTAGCAGCCCGCGCTGCTATCAGTTGTAAGCACTTGTAACCGCCGCCGCGCTCCGCCCAGCAGGGCGTCTGTCAAAAGGTTAACATCTTAGGGCGGTTGATAAATAAGGAGTTGGTAAATTAGAGTACCCACCTGTAGTTAATATCAAGCCAACATAAACTAGGTACTTTTCATCAAAACAAAAATAAAAAAATTAAATTATAAATAATATATCATTATATCAAAGGTAAAGATACAAGGTTCAAGGTAAATGGTTTGACACAATATAAAGAAATATAAATTTTAATATAAAGAACTCGGGGGATTTCCATGTGTGAATGATGTATTTATTTATTACTAATGTAATAAATAAATCATCTAACAGTAGTTGGGTCGAGGAATTGAAACAACGATCAACAAGTGAGTGAGTGAGTGAACTTAGAGTGTGTGCGTGAGCGACACCGCGCGACATTTGACGCGTTTACAAGCGATTTACGACTGTTTATGAACATTTATGTGCGTTTTGTGGTGATGGGTCATTAAGGGAGCGCCCGCCGATATGTTATATTGTTATTAAATGTTTTTGTTGTGCTGATTTAATCGGATTGGGAATACAACAGATACTGATTAATTTTAGCCGTTGAAAAATAAAATATCTCTCGCGTTTGCAACAAAATAAATAGGTAGGTACTGTACTTTGATAATAAAACGTTTTGTTCGTTTGAAGATCTTTAGGATATTTATATGGAATAGTACCTAACTAAGTAAGAACACTTAGGTAGTGCGATAAATATAAGCGCTAATACTGGCGCGCATAGACTTGATACTTTCAAAGATCTACGTAAGTAATTGAGACCTTCTAAGAAACTACATTTTAAACGGAATCAGCTTTTTTCATTTGTAAAAAATTGATGTAAGTCTTGTTTTTTTTGTTTATAGAACGGGACAGCGCGCGATGCGCCTCGCATCTGCGCTAGCGCACGCCCACGCCCACGCCCACTGCTGAGTCTCCGAGCGCGCCATGGACCTGATCACTTCCACCTCGTCGTACCTGTTCCAGGAGTACGACAGCACGGAGTTCTTTAACAGCACCTTCAATGAGGTCAGTGATGGTTGCTACGCTTGCCAGACGGCTCAGCGATCTCAGTAACATTCTGAAGACAACGACAAAGACTGAGCAAAGACCCCGCTTGTTGCAGTCGAGCCTCCTCCCCGCCCCCGCCCCCGCCGGCCCCGGCGGCGCCAGCCTCAGGGCGCGCGTGTTCAGCGCGCTGGTGAAGGCAGTGTACGTGGTGGGCGTGGTCGGCAACGCGGCCGCCATCGTGGCGCTGCGGCGCGGCCAGCGGCGCGTGCGCAACCGCAAGCACCTGCTGCTGCTCACCTCGCTCGCGGCCAACGACCTCGTAGCGCTCGTCAGTACCTGCTGCCCTGCTGCGGCAATCATACACAATACAGAACAGAGGACAAACATAAGAGAGAATAGAATATAATGATAACAGTGTTCCGAGTCATGGGGCGTTATAGTAGATGTTTTTAAATTTAAGATTAATCATATTTCTTTGAAACGATCTTTCATATTTACATGCCATCATATTTTAAGGAGAAATACAAATATGATAAGGCTGTGGTATCGCATAAGTAATATGAACCTTCGTTTATAAAACGGGGCTCAATTACTGTAGTATCACTCACGCTGACTCTATAACTGTCTTGGCGGTTGTAATCCATGTTTTGATTCAAGACATCTCTGTCTGTACGCAGGTGGGGATGCTATGCGCCATGGTGGTGGCAGAGTCCGTGGAGGGCGTGAAGAACGCGCGCTGGTACTGCGGCGCGCGCGTCGTGCTGCGGACCTTCGGCATCGGCAGCGTCTGCATCGCCGTCACCATGGCGCTGGAGCGGTACCTGGCGCTCACCCGCCCCTTCCTCTACCAGAAGGTGAGCTCACGTGCCCATCGCCGTCACCATGGCGCTGGAGCGGTACCTGGCGCTCACCCGCCCCTTCCTCTACCAGAAGGTGAGCTCACGTGCCCATCGCCGTCACCATGGCGCTGGAGCGGTACCTGGCGCTCACCCGCCCCTTCCTCTACCAGAAGGTGAGCTCACGTGCCCATCGCCGTCACCATGGCGCTGGAGCGGTACCTGGCGCTCACCCGCCCCTTCCTCTACCAGAAGGTGAGCTCACGTGCCCATCGCCGTCACCATGGCGCTGGAGCGGTACCTGGCGCTCACCCGCCCCTTCCTCTACCAGAAGGTGAGCTCACGTGCCCATCGCCGTCACCATGGCGCTGGAGCGGTACCTGGCGCTCACCCGCCCCTTCCTCTACCAGAAGGTGAGCTCACGTGCCCATCGCCGTCACCAAATACGAGCCATGAATCAAATAATTCATAGCTTAAACATTACTCTGACTCCGAACCATAGAGAATGATATAGAAAACTTGGTACCTATAGTATGTTGGTATATTTTCAAAATACCCTAAATAAATATTGACTAAGGCTATTGTGGTCGACTTGGTTTATCGCCTCGGCCAGATGATGCTTTAATGCGGATCAGCGCACAACACAACAGACTTATCTGAAGTTTTATTATTTATTATAACCAGGGTATTGCTTCCAATATCGAAGATTACATTACATACTTTATCGAGTCTAGCCATGATTTGCGGGTTTACGAGTTTATTAGC
Organism: Chloroclystis v-ata; assembly: GCA_963691955.1. Lineage (NCBI taxonomy): Eukaryota > Metazoa > Arthropoda > Insecta > Lepidoptera > Geometridae > Chloroclystis > Chloroclystis v-ata. Next base: position 17,268,342 of record OY829904.1, read on the forward strand.
ACTGATAAAACATACATTTCACAAAACATTACTTACTGACCTTCGTCGTTGATTTTACCTGAAAACCCTGAAAATCCTGCTTTTTAACACACGCATGCCTACCTAAGTACTTTTAACCTAGGTGTAGTCTGTGGTGTAGCGTTGATGGAAAAACGAATTAGGTAACTCGAGTTACAAGTTCACTGCATGTAGAGAACTCATTATTCATCAGGCAGGCAAAGACATGGCCAAACTAACTATAAGGGATCCTTGTAAACTACAAAACCATAAAAAACTTTCAATTGTTGTGTAAGTTTTCATGTAGGTCTTTTTATAAAATTACTGGTAAGTATACCTACTAAACATCTTCAAAATAATATTTAAGTAAAGTAAATATATTTTTCTTACGTAAGTTTAGAGTGGTGTAGAACTATTTTGCTTGGTTATTTATCTACTTATTTAAGATGTGAGAATGTTCGTACAACATGACTGCTAAAAACATTAAGATGATACGATATTTACTCGTCCAAAAATTAGATCCTGTTTGTTAACATAATAATAATCATCATAGTAGCGAGGAGTCAAACAATGGCACATTCCGTAAACGAGCAGGCCAAATGCGGCGCGATGGCTCACTGTGCCAAATCGGTCCTCCGCAGAATGGAGTATTGTTTCTTACAACGCGCTGTGACATAGCGCGTTGTAAGAAACATATTTAAGAAAATATAAGTAACTAATATAAAATAATAATAAGGATTTACTTGGTCGACGTAGTCGTGTGGCGCCAGTTTAGGAATAGAACCACCTCATACATTCCGTGGTGTCGTTAAGGCTTCTAAGTTATTTATGTACTTACAGAAAATGGGTGGCATCTTAGTTTTGTTTGCTGTGTCAACTTACGAGTACCTAATGTACTGCAACTTTTAGTATCATATATTGAGCCTATAAACAAAATATCCCTCTCCATGACTAAACTAAAACTAACTAAAATGACTTAACTTAATACTAAAGGATAACCTAAAAAAACGCAAGCAAGTCAGCGGGTCAGCTAGTCTTTATTATTTTGTTATGTAGATACACACACGACCTCATATTCACATCTTTTAAAATGTTTCTAATTGACTTCTTTGACGAAAATGAACTATCACAATATAGCTTAGTATGCATCCATCAGTAACATCATAAAACTCCATATTCGTCCCACGTGCGCGTCCCGAGTTCCCGACCATTCCGCACAAACAGACTCACAAACATGTCCGCCCGAGCCGTCCGTGAAAGCGCTCATCGACTACTATACATAGACGTCACTCCGTGGTTATAATACTGTACATTTGCTTTTATTATAAAACTAGAGATAAAGTTAATGAATCCTTTTATTGTTTTTATCATTGTAAAAATATAAATTTGTGAGATAGGTACTTAATCATAATTAGGTTTAGGATCACCAAACACTCTAAGGTTAGTTTTTCCCACCAAAACCGAATTCTTCTTTGGTTAACTAGATAGTTAGCCGTGGAGAGGATTCCAAAATTGGAAACAAAATTTTGTGCTTTTGGTTCATTGTCAAGGCAATCTCGATAAGAAGACATTTATTAAATAGGCCCAAGAAAGTAATGCGTAACCCAGGATTAGCCCCTAACTGGGTCACTCGCGAATCTATTCCCATCAAAACAAAATCATAAAACAAATGTATCGGAGTGGTCTGTCCGCGAAATGGGTTTCTAAATCAACCTCAATGGAAGCACGAAAATATTGATCAGTTCATAAATAGATGTGAATTTAACATGATGAACGATGCGAGCATGTGGCAAATATGTGTGGATAAGACATTATGCAGTTGTTTTACATTTGTGAGTTGTTATAATGAACTAGCAAGTTCAATAGCAACTACCTATAAGTAGGTATTCAATATTCAATCAACGTGATAAAGTGCGCCATTGAGTTTGGTACAACAAGATTGGCATTTTTGTATTATGTTTACAACTAAATGAAGCGTAGAGCGTTTGTCGCAGAGCGTAGTTTACACAGTGCAGTTACGTAACAACGTTCCCTTACAGTTAACTTCGTTCTCTCAAGGTCAAGCTGAAGCTAACCGTCATAGCCCACAGCTGCACCTACTAATCTCCGCAAGTGCTTGCACTCCCTCGTAACGTCTACCTAACAGCTCGAGCAAGCTTGCTTTTCCAGTTAAATGTAGCTATTCGAGCTAAAAGTAGCTTTACTTTGTAATACGCAAGCGTGGGTTTCATTACCAGGTTCAAGGCGACTTTAGGTCACAGATAGACCATACCGGGTAACCTATTCGATTGTTTGCTGTAAGAATGTACTAAGATAGTAACATACATACCTATTTAATAAAGGAAAGTACATTATTTATTTTAAAAATGATTTCAATATAGTTGCTTAGGTGCTCGGCTATATTGAAATCATTTTCTAAATATTTATTATTTCCATAGAAATCCCCAACATTGCACACTGATTTGTTTCGATGTCAGTCGGAGTTTTATTGTTCAGTCTTGGGATCATTCTACAAAAATAGTCAAACAATGAATGTAAAATGTAATTTATTAATTTATCTCACAGTGTCTGATTGCTTGAAATACCATACGTCCAGAAAAGTAATAAGTATAAATAAATGCATATTTCAAATTCCCATCAGCTGTAAAGTGAGCAATGTTAGAAATCCTTAGCACGTTGTCAGCTGAAACAATGTAGCCGCCACGTGCGCACGCGCATCCTAGAGAAGCCGGTCTAATTGCGCTCCGGAAGCTCAGCAACACAACTACACATACAACGTCAAATATTGAGTCGTAAATCAATGTAATGGGTTTTATCAGCTAAAAGTCTCATTGTTAAAATTTTATAAAAACCCAAGGTAAAAGTATACTTTGTGATAGCAGGCAAAAGCTGCTTGTATTATTTCATATGATCAACGCTCCATTTTGTCGGTTAATATTTTAGACTAGCTGCTGTACGGAGTATGGAAAACATTATCCATTTGGTCAATTACCTCAATACGTATTCATATCGTGTCGCTTCATAGATTTAAATGGGCAAAGTATCAAACTCATCTTGATTTCTAAAGTAATTCAATCATTGAGAATGACCTTGTCCTTTAATCTCCCTTTAATCTTAATTTTTTCTTTTAAGTTTTTTTAATGAATGAGTTCGTCAACAGTGGGGCGACATTTGGTAGCGCGTTATTGTGCAACCCAACTCGGTAAATGGGTCGCGCTATCATTTCCATAATTCTAATAACAACGTAGGCGCCGGCGCAGTTCCCGCGACTCGGGATTCCTAAATACGTCATGTTGATATCACGCTGCGCACTTACCTGATTATTTATTTACGATCAACGACATGATTAACAAAAACACTTACAGCATACATTTACAATTTTAGAATTTATTCTGACAAGAACATTCTGAATAAAGATGCACACAGTATGCGTAAAACTAGAAGGCACAGGCGTACCTAGGCACAGAGCATAGACAAGGACGTGTTCTGGGCACTGATAATGTTAGAGCTTTAATTGAAAGAAAGAAAGAAAAATTTTATTTGTGTACAAATAACGTTCGTTTATTTTTTGTTACAAGCCTCGAGCCCTCGAGCTTACCACGGGGCTAGATGATGCTGTGTGAATTGTCCAGCAATATTTACAATTTATATTTATTTATTACTTGTATTTAGTATCAATCCTATTTCCTAATAAAACACAATATCTATCTCTGATTAGACTGTTGGCATTGGCATATGTAGCACTCAGTGGCACTGTGTGCAGAATGTCTGGTACTTATGTCGTGTTCTCGTGAACGTTACGAAATGAGATAAGTTGGCGTTGGGCTTTTATTCTCCTTTATTGTTTCTCTGTCGCGTGCGTGATGGATTAGTAATAACATCATATCATTTATCGATGAGTGTTGTTTGTAGTCATATTTTCTGTAATGAAGTTAATAAAGCTATTTTTTTATCTGGACGCATAGTCCTGCTATTCCAACTTATCAATACTATTGATAGGTAGGTACAGTACAGTAGGAGTGAGATAGACTTAGTTAGTTTGGGGACTCCATTTTCTGCAATTAAACTCAAAGTTGGTCATTTGTGCATTTGTGCTAGTGTAACCAGCCTTACTGCGACCAGAAGCTCAAAATCGTCCTGGGGTCATCGCACAATTTTAATATTAAATTATTTAAAATTGTGTGATTTTTTAAGTGGTGATAGTTGAAGAGACTGAGGTTACTTTTTACTACGGGAAAATCCATATTTCCGCGTAAAATCTTTTTTAACGTGCGCAACCCAAATATAAATTATGAACAACTTATTATTAAAAACGTTTCATCCCTATGAATAGAGAATGTTGTTTCAGCAAGTGACGTACTACGTGATCCGCACGGCGCTGCTGGTGTCGTGGTGCTGGGCGGGCGTGCTGACGTGCGCGCCCGTGCTGGGCGTGGGGCTCTACTACGACGCGGCGCGCGGCCGCTGCGAACGATACCGGAGCGCCGTAGAACCCCTCGACGTCTACTACGCAGCCTTCTATGTCTTCTTCGGTATGGAACTGACTTACTTACATGTTTACAACAATTATTGGGTACATTACTCATATATTTTTATCACATTTAGGTACTCTAATTAGAGCTTATTAATTATATCAACCCTTCTATTTATTTGTTAAAGTTCAAAGTTTTCATTTCAAGTTTCAATAATAATGTTCTTAAATGTTCCATTGTAACCTTTAGTAGGAAGAAAACAATAATACCCACTCTATACACTCTCCATTGCCAGCTTCTACCTCGGAGTGACGTTATTAGAGATTTGGGTGTCTATCACGACTCCAAACTACTCTTTGATAAACATGTAGATGGAATAGTTAGTAGGGCCGCTAGATCTCTAGGTTTTATAATGAGGCTATCTAAGTGCTTCTCTGATGCTAAAACTTTAAAAATTTTATACTGTACTTTTGTAAGAAGCCACTTAGAATATGCTTCGCAGATCTGGAATCCCTGCTACGCAGTATACATCGATAGAATCGAAGGCATTCAAAGACGCTTCCTCAAGCATCTTTGCTATCGGCTAAGAATCTCCTATAATTCTAACAATTATTTGAACTTATGCAAGAAATTCCACATGTTGCCGCTTATAAGAAGACGAGAGGTGTCCGATTTTATTTATATTTTAAAAATTATTCACAATATTATTGATTGTCCGGAGTTATTAGGTAAGTTAAACTTTAACGTCCCCAGGAAAAATACTAGGTTTAGTCTTGCACTAGTGGTTCCTAGAGCCTCTACTAATTATCGAATGAATACATATATGGTTAGAGCAAGCAGATCATTTAATAATCTGTGTAAAGATCATAGTATTGATCCATATGCCAGCAGTGTGACCAAGGCTAGGCGGGTTTTGTGTGGCAGCTTTTTTGGTAGTTCTTCTCCTAAAATTTAAATTAGTATATAATATCAGGTGTTTCTTATATGTACAGTTTTATTCCTAGGTTTAGTTAGATTTAGTTTAGTTGGGTTCTGTACGGTTCCTATTTGGTATAATGTATTCACACTTTTATGTATTTATACTATTTCTAATCGTGAGAACCTATTATTGGCTTTATGTTTTTTATTTAAGTTTATATCGTTGATGTTTTAGCCGTTGGTTTTCCAAATATTGTTAAATAAATAAATAAATAAATAAATAATGTTTAGTTTAGCACAATTTCTTAAAAATAAACATTATAAACGATTATGGTCCAAGATGGGCATTGCAAACATTTACGGTTTAGCCACTGTAGAGTTTCTGATTATTTATCGTTGGGCATGTATCATCCCAATCAATGGTCTATTTAGAAATCTTCCTAACCTTTTATGTTATTGATATATAATTAGTTTCATATTATAAAGACGCACTGTTTGTTAAATCAATTTATATGAATCATAATAAACAGACGGTTCACGATTCATGATTAATTGATTACTAATTTATTATTAGAGTTTAAATAGTGCCATAAGCAAGTTCAGAGTTCAGTTAAGTAATGTTACTAGGTATGCCAAATCGCTTGAAATGTTGTATCAGTAAAGCCTGCGTGTATACAAATACACTAGTTTTTGTTTAGTTAAAAAGTACCTAGTAGTTTTGATTTTATAGGCATTCAAAGTTTCGAAAAATATCGAGTCTCGCTAACAGTCACATGAGAGCTTGTGACGTCATAGTGCAGCACGATCAGTCTGTTTCACTCAGTCCGCTTGCATTCGCTTGTTATTGTGACGTAACTATAATAGTTAGAAATATGCTGTTGCGACATTTTTTGTAGATATTAATGTGTTCTACAAAATTGTAGTACATTGTATATTTCTAAAATGAATACTTTTCGCAGCGCATGCGATATAAGATTTTTTTTTTACATCTTGGGTGACATATTTGGGTTTTCCGTGCGGATCCCTACTTTTTTGAATATATAATTATAGCTTATAACCTTCCTCGATAAATGGACTATCCAACACTGAAAGAATTTTTGAAATCGGACCAGCGGTTTCTGAGATTAGCGCGTTCAAACAAAAAAAGAAACTCGTCAGCTTTATAATATTAGTATAGATAGTATAGATAGGTATAAGTATAGAAGCGCATAAACAAGTTTTAAATCAAAATAAATGGCCTCACGCTGTAAGTAAAATAAATACAAATCAAAGTGGCCAAAAATTGAAAAAAAAAATTACATTTGGGGGTCCCCATACATAGGACTGAAACTTAAAAACTTTTTTTTAATCGGACCTATACGACGGGTTATCTATGAATAGGTCTTTAAAAATCATAACAATATTTCTAAAACCATTTAATTTTAAACTCAATAGTTTACACGTGAGACTCTTCCAAAGTGCAAAACAGAGTGTCCCCCCCCCCCCTCTAGTTTCTAAAATAAGAAGATGATAAATCTAGAAAAATATATATTGTACATAACCATAAAAACTAACAACGAAAATTGGTTTGAACGAAATCTATGAAGTAGTTTTTTTATAGTACGTCATAAACTATTTCATATAAACAATTGCTGCGGAAGCCTGCATGGGCGAGTCCGACTCGCACTTGGCCACTTTTATTTGTATTTATTTTACTTACAATATGCGTGAGGCCATTTATTTTGATTTAAAACTTGTTTATGCGCTTCTATACTTATACCTATCTATACTAATATTATAAAGCTGACGAGTTTCTTTTTTTGTTTGAACGCGCTAATCTCAGAAACCGCTGGTCCGATTTCAAAAATTCTTTCAGTGTTGGATAGTCCATTTATTGAGGAAGGTTATAAGCTATATTATATATTCAAAAAAGTAGGGATCCGCACGGAAAACCCAAATATGTCACCCAAGGTGTAAAAAAAAAATCTTATATCGCATGCGCTGCGAAAAGTATTCATTTTAGAAATATACAATGTACTACAATTTTGTAGAACACATTAATATCTACAAAAAATGTCGCGACAGCATATTTCTAACTATTATAGTTACGTCACAATAACAAGCGAATGCAAGCGGACTGAGTGAACCAGACTGATCGTGCTGCACTATGACGTCACACCGTAACCGGCGGCTCGCGTCGTACGGTTACAACTTGTTTTACTTATAAATCGGAAACTAATTGATGTATCGAAGTAATTCTTTCACTAGTATTTTTTATATTTGACATAGAATATGGAGTGCTATTCATCAAAATTAGGTAACATTATCAAATGCAAACGTAAAAGTTGCTTTGCTGAAAATAATGATTACACAATAAGCTTATTATTTATGTTTCCATTTATTTTGGGCAGGCACTCTCCTCTGCGCCGTGCTAGTGTACTGCAACCTGGCCGTGATCCGCGCGCTGTACGCCATCTCGGCGCCGGCGCACGGCGCGCCGCTGGTCCGGCGCGTGTCGCGGTCCAGCTGCCGGCAGCGGCGCGGCGGCGCGGCGCCGGGGCCCCTGCACCACAACGCGGCCACCGCCGAGGAGGTGGCCTTCAGCCGGCTCATGGCCACGCTCTCCGTGCTCTTCATGATCTGCTGGCTGCCGCAGATGGTAACTACCGTTCTACATATTATCAACTGAACTTATATCACGTAGTGCACTAGATACTTTTCAAGTCAATCAAGTCATGTTTGAAAAACCATCCTTTTTCAAACTTTACTTGATCTTATGCAACTACAAAACATTCCCATGTTTGCCTCATTGCGACCCCGCGCACGTTTCAATCAGTACTTAGATATAGATTTGCTATTCGTATGAGCGCCGGCAGCCAGCTCGGATCACGATGTGTGCATTTAAAGAGCTTTTCATAAAAGCTGACCTTGAACTTTGCAAATTTTTAGATATTATTTCCCTATTTTATAAAATTTCATCAGTAGGCTCTATTCAGCAAATTCAAGTGCAAAACTTCGTAGCTCTCCATAGAATTTATACAGTTTTTATAAGGAACCTTCTACATCTAATAAAGGCTCACCCAGGCACTATCGGCCCATATGAATAGCAAAAGTATAATATTTATTTATTTATTAGTAGGTATGCTAAAACTTGCTATATTTAATGTAGGTACTTATAGTACGTAAAAAATTTAAACCGCATCGTATATATATTATGTATATCTAAGCTGAGGAAGTGACTCAGCAATCACTGGTTATATGCAACATCATGGCCGTAGATATGCCAATTGCAATAAATTGCTAAATTGCCCTCACAAGGGGCCCGGTTCCCATGACGTCTCAGCCACTCATCATCTGTGCTGTGCAGTAGAACATTACCACTTATTCCAAACCCAGATGCTGTAATTTCAAGGACACCTGCAAACATGTAGGTAGGTACTTATTTGATTTGAAGGCCACAGATGTTATTCTGAATCACTGATTGATCGCGCCTGCTGCTGTCTTTGCCGCGCGTCTATTTCGTATGCAGATGGCGCGAGGCAGTCGCTAAAATATTTTCATTGTTTCGATAATGGCTTCTGTTCGAATGCGCGCAGATTTATTATACATCATAAAATTTATTGAAGAAGCAAATAATTTTGATTCGTTGAATAAAATCGTTCAAATATACCTACCTAAAACAGGTTTCATTTATTTTATTTTTACAGTCATATGGAAACTTACATATACCTACTAAAATTATGTCTGTCTACAAAGAAATAAAATAATTTAAAGATTTACACGGTATTGAAAAATGGTACAAAATAGATTTTTTGTGAATTGTCAATTTTGAACTCTGAACTCTAAAAAAATCACAAAAAGAGAAAAAATACAAATAATTATTGCATATTTCTCAAAATCCATGATAACTCAGTATTTGTTCAAGTTGTGTGTGTTGTGTGTGAGTTCCCCCTGCGTGTTGCAGGTGACCTCCGCGCTGTACCTGTCGCTGGGCGCCGCTTACTGGCCGCGCCTGGAGCCGCTGGCCAACCTGTCCGACCTGCTCATGCTGCTCAACTACGTGCTGGACCCCGTGCTGTACGTGCTCATGCGGCGCCGCGAGCCGCTCGCCGCGCTCTGCCGCTCCGTCGCCAGCTGCTTCAAGCGGGTATGTCGTACAGCTGGCTGATGCATGCATGCATGCTGCTCAACTACGTGCTGGACCCCGTGCTGTACGTGCTCATGCGGCGCCGCGAGCCGCTCGCCGCGCTCTGCCGCTCCGTCGCCAGCTGCTTCAAGCGGGTATGTCATTTCAACTCTGGTTTATTATAAGTTATAGGTACCTATACTAAGTAAAGGTAATGTTACACTTACACGTAAAGGTAATATATTTATTATTATTTCTGTGAAAATAACTTTGATACTTTTAGGTTTATTAAATGGGAAATACATCTAAATCGATTTCATCTATGTCTAACTAGGTACCTAATTTATCTTAATTTAAGTAAAAATTGTCTGGTAATACCTCACAACTCTAACTAAATAATGGCTTACTTCTGTGCTTACTTCCAACAAGTTTCAAAACCTAAAAGCTAAGCTATCTAAAGTTACGATGAGATATAACTTAACATCTGCAAGTCTAGTCTTATTGCATTATTTACATATCTATGTCTAATAATTCATAGTCTACATAAAAATTGCTTTTATGATAATACGGATGAAATCTTAATTTGCTTTGTAAGGTGTCCCTGTCTAACCTGTCCAATATATCACCACACCACCACCTTACATACTTCACCCAACGTTCATATCATAATCTCGCGACGTACAGCACTCCATCACTCCACTCGCACGAGTTGAACCAAGCGCTTTCTTTCCAGAGGATGATAGTTGAGGAGGTGAAAGTGGTGTGTTTGCACTTGACGGGCGAAGAAGAGTCCCCGACCCCGAGGTAGCGCCGGAGTCGGGGCCGACGACGGTACTCTCTCTGTTTGTACGACTTGTCTTGTGAAGCTTTTTATCTATCCTCGCTTGCTTGTTGAAGGACTTTGGAACGAAGATTTTTAGTAAAGTGTTTCTTTTATAATTTGAATGTTCCCTTTGTCAAAATCTTGTAAACATGTTACCTATAGCAGAAAACATTTTGTTATACATAGAAAGACAAGACACTGCTAAAACTAACTTGGCGGCGCTAACGCTCTGCTCCGGGACTGATTTAGGAACACATTTGCAATGCCTTTGCCTAGTGGGGTGAAAAGCCTCAGAAATCAGAATACAATATTGATAAATTAATACCTACTTAGGTATTTTATGAGGCTCTCCTGAGAAAGTAGTTCTTATACTTATCGATGATAAGGAATTCAAGGAGTTGCAACAACTAGGTAGGTAGATACTGTTGTAGATACTGAACTGTTGTACCCTTTCGCAGGGCCACAAAACGTCAACGGAGTCCGTATCCATGAAGACGTGCTGTCCCGCGGAGACGCTGATGGCCAGCGACAGCTCGCAGAGCGAGGCCCGGCCCCCGCGCGCTCCGGGGCCCCCTCCGCGCACCGCGGGGGCCCCGCCGCGCGCCGCGCCCGCCACCGCTACTCTGCTGAACATCGAGGACTGAGGACACTCAGACATCTATTTGCTGACAGAGAATTCATCTACAAAGGACCTGCCGATATAGAAGATAGTGTTTGTCTCCTTACGCAGTCTCGTTTTTAGGGCCAAATGGAAAAAAAACGGAACCCTTATAGATGCATGGACGAGTCCGACTCGCACTTTGCTGATTTTTTTATTCCTGCTGTTATTTATATGATTGACTGGGATACGTCAGAATGATGCTTAGATTTACATTTAGTGACCACGATAGGTAGGTAGGTATTATACCTAGGTACCTACTGTAAAACATCTAGATATCATAATTACAGTAGGTAAATAGGTACCTATTAATTTATTTGCACACACACAAGCATTAAGATGGTTGGATAGACATTCATATGAAGGCAAGAACCAAATGTAATCTAATAATAATGTACAAGAAAATCAAATTCTAGTCTCCATAAGTAGATATACCTAATAAATAAATAGGTATTATGATATTATTATTTTACCTATATTCGTATTAAATAATAGGCGCTGTGCTGTCCCGCTACCCCCGGAGACCTATGATAATGTTATTTTATCTTCCGGAAATCATTACATTAAGTATATTAAAATTTATTTTTTCGGGGCTAGATGTTCATTCCTGTGTGAATTGTCCAGCAATATTTATTTAGGTAGGTTATATTTAATTTGATATACTACTTCTAAGAATATTAATTTTAAATGCATTTTAGAGTATTATGTTATAATTATTGTAAAATTAATACATTAGGTACATGCCCCCCTAAGCATTGTGATACGAGTATATTATGTGAATACATTGTGACAATCCAATATAAAAGAACTTTATTCACATGTTTGTATTTATGCAATATGATTGATTGATACAACCATAATTATTGAAATATATACCTAATATATAGATAAATTGACTTTACCTTATGTATAGTCAATTTATATAAAGATAAGCATCCTATCTACATTTGTAGGTAGAATACTTAAGTATTGATGTCGTGGAGCCAGGAAGTATTGATGTAGGTAAATACATAATTATGGACCATTCATGTGGTTTTAATTTGAAAAAATTATAGGTATAACCTGCGCACATATAGAAGCGAATTATAAATGGCGTCCGCTCGCATGCGTTCTCGCTCACTCTCTATCGCTGTCTATACTCACACAGTGAAGTACGCGCTACAAAAAAATAGTCAGTCAGGCCTAATTCGCACGAGAGCTTTTTTAACGTCCGTTAAAAAAGCGTTCAAATAGAACATAATAATTATGTTCTATTTGAACGTTTTAGGCTTACCCAAGTACGTGTTCACACGTCGGCGATTTTAGAACGCGACGCTTTTTTATCGAGCAGTGTTGCATTTTCAACGAAAAGTGCTGGTAATAGGCCGTATGAAACTTTTTATTATTATTCACACTATTAAAAAAACGCCGGCGCTGCGATTAGTACGATGAGTATTAGTAGAAATATTCCAATAATTCGTCAAATCTTGTATACTTGTCGAATCTTCGTACAGTGTCACAAACTGTTATTTTAAGTATCTCTGTTCATTCAGAGGATGTACCCAGAATGTCCTTTTTTTCTTTCTTCTTCTAGCAACACAAATCGCTATAGCTAGTTATTTAGCAAAAAAAAATTCCCACGGCTTTCTAAAGCGAGGGACGAGACGATAGTGATTTAAAAGCGTTCGTATGAATGATCACATTGAGGACCTTTATAAAAGCGCCGGGTTTATAACGCAAAGTTGTTTAAACTCTTTACTTTACTTTACTAAAAAAATAATTTCATTTAAAATAAGTATTTTGTAAAAAAAACTCTGTAGGGACCTAGATAAAAATACTATTTAGATAATAATAATACAATAATACCGTGGAAATATGCTCGAATTACAAATAATTTTGGTATTATGTTTGTATGGGAAATTCGTCGTGACGCCGGCCTGTTTGAGAAATTGTTTTGCCAACCGTACCATACCTACCCGCCGCCATTTATAGAATTCACTTTTAATTGCGCAGGTTATAAGTATTTAGATTAAGATTTAAAAGAATATTTTTTAAATGTCCACTAGATAAATACTTACCTATTTTGTGTATGCAATAAATAAATAAATACATAAAATAGTTTTTTTTTATTTTAGAGGCTAGTCTAGTTTTATAATATTATTTAGATAAATATGTATAAAATATATTTTTTTTTCAGATTACCTACCTACAATACATATTATGCTGATAGTAAATTAGTACATATAACCTGTTAGTTAATTCTGAACATCTATTGGTTATGGTCCTCAGGATGCTGTTACTATAATATAGTCTAGTTTTTTCTAATGGTCCGTCCGATTAATTATGCGCAATTTTGCCAGTGTCAAGTGTTATATTAATTTATTTATTGCATACATTATTGCATATATATACAGTTGTTACTTGTGTGATCGCCATTTTGCTCAGAGTGGCCCAGAAAAAGAAATCCTTGTTCTGAGCCATTATGGCAATCGACATACATAATATTGGTTAAGTTAAGAACAAAACTTGAAGGGAATATAAGCTATTTTTAGTGTCAACTTCAAATTTTTAGAAACGAATAGGTATGTCAATGTCATATGTCAATATTGCACAATCCTAAAAATCGATCAACACAACAGTGGCAGTGGCAGCTCACGCAAGCATTTTATACCGAAAGCGTGAATGAATCAGGCAGCTTTGTCGATTTCTGCATTTATAATGATATTTCTATCATAAATACCCGCGCTTGGTAACGTAGGATAACTGTGTCTTCCGTGCGAATCTCATAGACATACGAAATGTCGAAATGGTAAGTGGTATCGTGCGTAGGTAAAGTTGCGGCGATGTCGTCCTGTGATGATTGACGGTGTTGTTGGTTGTTTGTTGGGCGCAGGCAGTCGGAGCGCAGCATCCACGAGATGCTGAAGGACACGCCGCCGCTGCGCGAGTCCTCGGACTCCATCACGGCCGGCACGGAGCCCAACTTCCCCACCTCCAGATCCATGCCTTTCCCTCCTTCATACGGTAACTTGGAAATACTACTAATAACATCTTTGTTTTTATGATAAACTTTAATAAACCTCTACTGAACACAGGCCAATTATTGCAAGCTCATAGTTACTATTTTAATTCATCAAGACATGGTGATCTAAACTAAAGTAACACCCTTCTTCTGATTAATATTAAATTTTATCATCTTATGTGTGTTGGTACTACAAAGTTTCTTGAACCTTTAACATTTATTATTGTCCACTTTACAGTGACAGCAATTCACTACCATTTGTGCTTATTGCATTGACCCAATTATTATGATTGATTGAAGAGATAAATGTTGAGTTGATCTATTCATTTTACTAATGAAATACTCTCATCCAAACTACTCTTGCCCATTATTGAATATTTTTATTAAGTATACATATAAATAGAATCTTTAGTTATATAGAGCCAATGAAAAAATATATATATTGTAAAGCTACCCTACTGTACCTTTGCTAGGTACTCCTTGTTATAAAATAAACTTATTTCTGAAGACACTACTCATAAATTTATTTTGGCTGTTCTGCAGCCACAGAGTCAAATGGCACAGGTCTGGGCGAGGGTGTGGCCGGCAGCTCCACGCTGGTGCGGAGCGGCTCCAAGCTCGATACCATCCGCAGCTGGGGCGTCTCCACCTACAAGTGCACCAAGCAGATCCTCTATGAGAAGCTGGGCAAGAGCTCGCGGACTGTGGACACCGGTGAGAAACTTACTTTTGAAAATTATTTTGCAGCCATCTGATGTATCCGTGTCAAACATTTATGAGTCTAGTTTTGTGTAGCGATGGCTTCAAGATCACTGAATTCACAATTAGGCCTATCTACAAAAAAATCTAGGAATCTATCTCGAGTTAAAGTAAGGCAGGACACTGAATTTTGAGTAGTGGTCATACCAGTCTCCTTCAGGGGTATTTTTATGAGGACCCTTCGGAATAAACGTGTCGGTGGTATGCCGAGCCCGCATGTGACGCAAGCGCAGGAAGTTGACGATAGTTTGTCCGTCCAGAGTTGGAAGCGGGTATCAGCGGGCTGCGCGAGATGCAGCGCAAGTACGTGGGCATCGCGCGCCTGAGCGCCGCGCTCGCCGCGCAGCTCGGCGCCGCGCTCGCCACGCAGCGCGCGCTCGGCGAGGCGTTCGCGGAGCTGGCGCACAAGTCGCCGGAGCTAAGGGACCAGTTCCTCTACAACGCGGACACGCAGCGCGCGCTCACACGTAACGGCGAGACGCTGCTGGCCGCGCTGCACTTCTTCACCAGCTCGCTGGGCACGCTCACTGACAAGAGCATGGAGGACACGCTGCTCACCGTGCGACAGTACGAGGCCGCCAGGTACCACACCACTATTTGTTAACTCATTCATTTATTTATGTCCAATTTAAATACAGTGTAAACTCTTAATAACGAAACTCAAGGGACTGGGTATTTTTGTCGATAAAGGGAGTTATCGTTACATGGAGAAAAAACGTTTACTGGCCATGGAGTTAACATTTAACGGTTACAAAGTAGGTTCACGACTGATAATACGATAGGTACCCAGTATGCTTGCTCGAAGACTATCATTTTGAAGAAAACAATGCGCCATACTGGACATGTTCAAGACAAGGATAACTAAGCTAGACGGACCTCGGATGTTTCGGAGCTTCAGTCTTATGTTAGATAACATAACAAAACTGTCTCAAAATATGAACACATTTCTTCGTAATTCTTCGTAATAGAGAATGGCGTATCGCTTTATAGAGTGTTTCAATATAATTATGTGTTTTAACGCAAACCAACCATCAAGGTAGGCTCACTTTAACGTTATATGGAGTTTAGGATAATATTATAAAGAGTTTACACTGTATTTATAAATACGATGACATTTGTTTTAGCAATGACCGTCAGTATGCGTATTCCAGGGTAGAGTACGACGCGTACCGCAGCGAGGTGGAGGCGGCGGCGGGAGTGGGAGCGGGCGCGGGGGCGGAGGCGGGCGCGGGCGCGGAGGCGCTGGCGGGCGCGGTGAGCCGGCTGCGCGCGCGCTACGAGCGGCTCCGGACCGACGCCAAGGTCAAGATGCAGCTGCTGCATCAGAATAGGGTAACTTATCCATCTCTAGTCATTTATTTAGCCTCCCAATTTTATATTTACAATAAACTATAAGGAAACTAGTACCTTAAATCCAGCCTTAAATTATCACAATCTGTTTTTACCTAACGCCATAACAAAATGTATGTCATAGTAACAATTAGTTAAAATTCGGTTAAAAATATGACTTCTTACCCTGTACTGACAGACATACATACGAAAGCAAAATCAGCTACTCTTGAGAAACCAAGACTTGATTTGTGAATAAACAAGTGTCTCCTTAATTATCTTCTTTTATATAAAAATCAATTGCAGTTCGTTAGTCTCGCTAAATCTCGGGAACGGCCGGGCCGATTTAGTTGGTTTTGGTCTTGAAATGTTCTTTGTAGCCCAGGGAATGTTTAAAAGGTGAGAAAACTATATAAAGCGGGCGAAGCCGCGGGCGGGTCAACTAGTAGTCTATTATTTTGATTAGAATAATTTGATTGTTATCTACCTTTTTATTTCCAGATAAAAGTGATGAACAAACAGCTCCTGTTATTCCACAACGCGGTGTCGGCGTACTTCAGCGGCAACGGCGCCGCGCTCGAGGCCGCCGTGCGCCACTTCAACGTGCTGCCCGCCCCCGCCCCCGCGTCCGCCCCCGCCGCCCCCGCGTCCGCGCCGGCGGGGGAGCGCTCCTAGCGCACTAACACCAATGCTTTTGTGATGTAAACTGTGGTATTCTTACATCTAAGGATGATTTTAGTGCCATGAAATCAGACCATTAAGACCTTAACTACTTACGCTATCCTCCTTGGTTCTGAGAACTAGATGGATTGAATAAATTATTCATTAAGAAAAAGAAAACAAAATTACAAGTAGACCAATATGGGAGAATTATCTCTCCAGGTTTTCATTCTAAAAAACATGATGTAACCCAGAGCTTTGTTATGTACAAAACTCTTGTACATATTTAAATCTATGTAGAAATCACACAGAGAATTATTTTATTGACTTGATTTTATGTATGAACTAAAATCAGCCTAAGTTTGTATGAACTTCATTATAATAATATCTGCTTGCTTTCTGTTAACCGGCCTGATACAATCAAATGGTAGCAAGTTAACGTTACTACACTTCGTTCCCGCGGGCTTAAAATTTACCCGTACAATTAAAACTATGGCGCAAAGTATATAGAAAGGCATTAGGCGTGTCGTTCCTACCTAAATTTTGCGATGAAACAAAACGGCGAAATTTATGTTCAGTGAACAGCATCTTGCCTTCGCCGCATTTTAGGCTTTTTCTGTGAACTTCGCGCATCATGTAAGGCAAGTTATCTTTATGTAATTCAAGACAAGCTTCAATAATATAACACTGATTTAATATAACATAAGCAGATATAATTTATAGTATATGTTTATGAATTGGATTAGTATACATAGGTATATTTGGTTTTACCTGAATCTTTGAGCACTCACTAGATTTGCAAGAGCTTTCCCATTAGATGCTCTGATGCACATTGGTGGAAAGGTATCTCGCAATAATCAATAGAATAATATTAATGTTGTAAATAAATAAGCACCTGGCTGTCTGTACATAATTTGAATCATGTTTCTTTGTGTATGGGTAAGCTGTTGATAGTTCTAGTTATATGTAATGATTATTTTATATTATGTGCTTAGTTTCAAATCTAAAGAACAATTAATTTTTTGAAACTTTCATTTTATAATGTTTTTTTCACATTCCAGTATTAAATTGCATTTATGCTTAGCTAGCATGTAAGTATTTTTATATAAACTAAGAGTATGGATATTATTTAGACCTTATTTAATTCAAATGTTAATCTTCCTTAGATCTGCTCTACATATAAATTATATTAATAACAATTTCCATGTACTATGTTTGTAACATTTCTGATGTGTTATTTTTATTCCTGCCACAGAAACTTAATAGCCTTCTGTCGCTGTGTGTATTCCGATGAATACTATGAGTAGATACCCAGCTACCTACCTTTATTTTTTATTCCTATTGCTGTGCAGCACTGCTAAATAGCTGGACCTACTTTGATGTAACTTCAATCAATGTAATCAATATAATAATCTTAGTATTGTTATTACTATGGCTACATTGTTTGTAATAATTATGTATATTGTTGAATGTAAAATGACAATATTGATGTGAATGTAAGTGCAGAATAGATCTTTTCTACTAGCTAGTCAAAAAATTAGTTGAATGTATTTATTTATGTACATTAGATAATTTATGTAGGAACATTAACATTATAATAAGTTACAATGTGTTTATCAAGTTTTTTATGGAGTGTAATAAAGACCACTTGCAAATTATTGTTAATTTATTTACAAAAAGAAGCAACTTATCACAATATTATTATATTTCAATAAAATCACAGCAGGGGAATACAGATTCCTATAACTCCTTGAACCTCGACAGGGATCCATCATATGGCCGTGCAGAGCATGAGTGTGGGCTCGTCCAAATGTGTGGAGTTCTATGCTTTCACAGCTTCTTTGACAGTATCCCCTTTGAGTTTTTCTTCACATTCTGCTTTGAGCTTTTCCTGTGAAGATAATTTTAATATGAATTTTCTATAATTAATAGTAGAAGTGTCGAATTAATGGGTAGTATCAACTTCATGAATAGGCTCGCTCAAAGTGCTATGGAGAGGCTATGCTCAGGTTGGTCTCCAGGATCGAATTAGAAATGCAGCGTCGGACATCCACCAACAAGATGGACAATGGACAGACAATCTGGTGAAAGCAGATGGCTCGCGGCGGAGGCAGTGTATTCTATTATATGATGATGGAAGTGTATTCTATTATAAAATAAATACTTACCAAATCAAATATTACTTTCACAACAAGGGAGCAGCTTGGACATGTAGCCTCTTCTTCGCCAGCCAACAAATCTTCCTGTACAAAAATAAAACATAATTTTATTACTGTTTCTCACGAGTACATATAAAAATATATAAAAACACGGGTTTATACAGTTGTTTTGGTTATCCTAACCTTACTTATTTGAAATTGGTCTCCGCAGGGGCATGGGTAATAATACATTTGGTCATCTTCATCATATTCGAAATCCTCAATTTCTACTTCGTCGTGAAATATTGTCATTTTGATCAACTTTGGCGAATACTTTCAAAACAATATTCCACACATCGCATGAGTTTTTCTATTTAAAATGTTTTGTTTTTAATTTAAAACAATTTTCCTATTTCACCGTATAAGTCAAAGTCCTCCCCTCTGTCCAGCACTCTCTGTCCAAAAATTTATGGCAAATTTTTTTTTTTTTAAATGACAACATTTTTGGTGTTCGTATTTAATAAATAAATTAACATCGATAATAAATAAAGAAAAAAATAAAGACCTTCTTCTTTTTCTTCTTGTCCTTTTCCCAGATTATGTGGGGTCGGCACACCGGCACAACACGTCCTCTCTCTCCACTTTCCTCTGTCAGCCGTCATATCTACACTCACTCCTTAAAAAAAGTAAGGACCAATAAATAATAATCTATACTAATATTATAAGGAGGAAAGATTTGTTTGTATGTTTGTTTGTTTGTTTGTAACGAATAGGCTCCGAAACTACTGGACCGATTTCAAAAATTCTTTCACCTTTGGAAAGCTACATTATCCCCGAGTAACATAGGCTATATTATATTTTTAAAAAAATTAGGTATCCTTACTAAAACTCCAATAATGTAACATAAGGTGTAAAAAAATGACCTGAAAAATTCCTTACGTCGCGTGCGCTGCGAAAACTATTGATGATAGAACAAAATCATGTACTACGACTTTGCAGAACTCATCATTATCTACAAAAAATGTCGCGACAGCATATGTCTAAATATTATAGTTATGTCACAGTAAGCAGTTTTTTATTCTAAAATATTAATTTATATCTGCAGCCTCTTGAAAGGGTCTTCATTTGTACCTTGGTATTAATTCTTATCAAAATAAATTACTTTATATTCAAGACGGCTTTAATACCTTTTTATAACTTTTTGAATTATTCAATTCGGACATTTCATTCGGAAGATATCACGAGTTTAAAAATGCAAGTATTAGAAAAAAGTCTAGAGGTTGTCGCTCACCGCGCTCAGCTAGCCAGCATGCGATGTAGACTCCATGTAAGCGTCACGGGGGGGGGGGGGGGGAGTCAATGTAATGTAATATCCTAATCCTAACATAGGCTACTTTTTACCGCAGAAAAATACATACTTCCACGGGAAAATATAAGCTTACGTGGGAAAATTCGATTTCGATGAAATTTAGTATGTAGATAGTTGCAAATAAAAGTATATGGCGAGACGAAGTTCGCGGGGGCTGCTAGTAAACAATAAAGATTAGATTATGATAGATGCAGACCGTGATGGGCTATTTTCCCGACTGTCGGTATACTGTCTAACTAATAAAATTGTCAAAGTCCATCTTTCCAGCACACGTCATCATTTGACATTCATTTGAGTGATCATTCTTCCTTCGTTTCATTTTTGTGAGGGAGGATGATCGCGGTGGTCTTGCTAAAATTTGTCGAAAAATAGTTTAAAAAGTGGTTTCGTGCTATTGTTTAGTGATAAATAATTTTATTTTCCTAAAAGTGTATCAAACGCCGTCAATATGTTCAGCTGGATGAAAAAAGAAGGTGAAAAAACAGAAAGTATCGAAAATGTCGTGGAAGGTCTCAAGAGGATCTACAGGACGAAACTGCTGCCGCTGGAGCAGCACTACCAGTTCCACGACTTCCACTCGCCGCAGCTCGAGGAGCCCGACTTCGACGCTAAGCCCATGATCCTGCTCGTGGGCCAGTACAGCACCGGCAAGACCACCTTCATCAAGTACCTGCTGGAGCGCGACTTCCCCGGCATCCGCATCGGGCCCGAGCCCACCACGGACCGCTTCATCGCCGTCATGTTCGACGAGAAGGAGGGCTGCATCCCCGGCAACGCGCTGGTCGTCGACCCCAAGAAGCAGTTCCGGCCGCTCAGCAAGTTCGGCAACGCCTTCCTGAACCGGTTCCAGTGCAGCACCGTGGCGTCGCCCGTGCTGCGCGGCATCTCCATCGTGGACACGCCCGGCATCCTGTCCGGCGAGAAGCAGCGCGTGGACCGCGGCTACGACTTCACGGGCGTGCTGGAGTGGTTCGCGGAGCGCGTGGACCGCATCATCCTGCTGTTCGACGCGCACAAGCTGGACATCTCGGACGAGTTCCGGCGCAGCATCGAGGCGCTGCGAGGGCACGACGACAAGATCCGCATCGTGCTGAACAAGGCCGACATGATCGACCACCAGCAGCTGATGCGCGTGTACGGCGCGCTCATGTGGTCGCTGGGCAAGGTGCTGCAGACGCCGGAGGTGGCGCGCGTCTACATCGGCTCCTTCTGGGACCAGCCGCTGCGCTACGACGTGAACCGGCGCCTGTTCGAGGACGAGGAGCAGGACCTGTTCCGCGACATGCAGTCTCTCCCGCGCAACGCGGCGCTGCGCAAGCTCAACGACCTCATCAAGCGCGCGCGCCTCGCCAAGGTGCACGCCTACATCGTCAGCGAGCTGCGCAAGGAGATGCCCTCCGTCTTCGGCAAGGACGGCAAGAAGAAGGAGCTCATCAAGAACCTCGGCCAGGTCTACGACCGCATCCAGAAGGAGATGCAGATCTCGCCCGGCGACTTCCCTGACATCAAGAAGATGCAGGAGTCGCTGGCCAACCACGACTTCACCAAGTTCCACCCGCTGAAGCCCAAGCTGCTGGAGGTGGTGGACCAGATGCTGGCCACGGACATCGCGCGCCTCATGGACATGATCCCGCAGGAGGACGTCAACATCGTCACGGAGCCTCTAATAAAGGGTGAGTCTTGGCTCTATCTACTGCATATTATTCAACCGAGTCTCCGACATCTGTCACGTAGGTGCAAATTCAGTTTTGTATCCGATTCAGTACATTTTGATTTCAAGGTTGCATGAAATGACATCATTGTGATAAGTTACCTACTCTGCAATGGGGCATTGTTACTTTTATCTGTGTTATCTTATCCAAATATGCTCCATATCCAAAAACGCCTCCCATCTCTACACCTTAATAACAATCCATATATTTAAAAAGACTATTGTATGCCCTTTTAATGTAATTACTAGAATATACTCATGATGGTATATTTAGTCTTAATTATATTTAGTTTAATATGTGGGACCATGTGTTGAAAAAAAGATAGATTTCTATAGATTCATGGTTGGAAATTAAAAGTTGTATGTTATTGAAGTGGAATAGGCGCTAAGTAGTGCTTATCTCTGTTCTAGATATTGACCTGAATAATCGTTATCTGGCTGATAGCAGTCGGCGCCGATAACCCGCTCCTCTGTAATTAGAGCCTAGTCTGACTTCACTGCTTGTTTAGCTAAACTTCTCACATTCCTTATTAGAATAATGTGCTGTAACTATCCTATAGTCTGCGTAAACTATGACTTCATTAGGTACGAAATAACACATTTTCCTGAAGCTCACGTCCTTCCGAATATTCAGTCCATTATTGTCCTTACACTAGCTTTTCGCACGCGGCTTTGCCCGCGCTCTTTGCATTTTACCGTGGGAACGAGATAATTGCCTGCAGTTTGTGTAGGTAGACTATCCCACATTGAAAGCATTTTTAGAAAACGTAACTTGACACATCAATCCTAATATCGACAAAGACACCGATTGCTTTTGTTTGTTACTAATCAAATTACGAAATCAAGTACTTATCCACTTTTGTGGTATTGCAACGAAACAAAATGAGTACGTATGATATTGAGAAGGGGGGTGCATTGTTTGTTGGTGCAATAACGATGATAATGGCGGCGCGTCCCACAGCGCCGACTGTGAGAGTACCTACATACTCGCCTGATGCATATTGTTTACTTTTACACGTTTGTTGGATTTTATGGTCACGCTCTGTCGTTCACGTGTGTTGTTGTTGGTTGGGGATGAATTGCTATAGGGTCCATACCATAGCATAGCCAAATGGCAAAAATTGAACCTCATTCTTGTCTTGTCTACGGACAGACGTACATAATAAGTCACAGCCACGATTATCCGAAACTAAACGAGCTGAACTGTGAAATTTGGTGAATAGATATTATGTAGGTATTCTGTTAACTGTAGGTCTTTAAAATCATATTAAGGTTTCTTACATCATTTCTTTTTAAACTCAATAGTTTGCACAAGAGACTCTTCCAAAGTGGTAAAATGTTTGAACCTCTAACTTCACACCTCACACTGAGTTAACAGAAGTCTCTACTTTGTGAATTTACTGAAATATTTATTATGTAATGATTCCTAGACTCTTGTTGTTTATGAGTTTTAATTTGGAAAATCTTACACTAACTCAATTGAATTACCTACAAGAATAATCAGTTATGATTCCTGGAATTGTTGATTAAATATTTTTGTATCTACGAGTATGTACCAGAATTTTCTGACTCACCAAACTAAAGTGAGTAATCTTGTATGTCCTGTGTGCCATCAAAAAGATAATTTATTTACTTAACCATATTTCTCCATCTTTTCTCACAAACATTTTACTTAACTATAGCCATATCAACATTCTGCTAATTTTAAATAGAGTAACCTACCTTACCCTACTAAGTAATAACAGTTGTAGTTAATTAATGATGATGATAATTATGTCCAATTTCGCGAGCAAATGAGAGAAAACTTAAGATCTTATGTTACCAATATTTTATAATTTATTTTGCAAATAAATTATTTGATTTCGTGAACATTTACTTTTGAAATTAAATAAATTAGAAATTTTGATCGGAATGATTAATAGATGTAACTGTTGAGTTGTGTTATATCAGCTGTTTGAAGTGCGAAAACCTGCCTTATCACGGCGCGGTAAGGTCGCCCGCCGTGGCACGCGCGTTATCGCGCCGCGAGTCCGCGCGATAGTCACGACGTGCGATACGAACCTCTCTTATCTACCTATAGCACATCACATTCTGAACTACTACAATCATATTATCTTATCTGCCTAAAGGAAATTAGTACGTAGCGCCTGCCCCGACTGTCGATGCTAAACTTACACGATTCTTCTGCTTAGATCATTATCTGTACTTCTTTTAATTATTTCCATTGCATTTAAATTACTTGAGTAGGTACTTTGTACTGGCTGCAAAAAATGCCGTGCTTCGTACATAACTACATACCTACGTTTACTTCACCACAACATTCTAGAAACATCAAACTGACATTCATATTTTCTTATAACTTAGCGTTGGCTTGCACAAGGATAACAATAAAAATAGATATTTAATAATAGATACAATTTGTCGCCACACCGTGCTGTAGATATGAGGTTGCAATGTAATCCTATTTTGGCATTATTAGAAAGCTGAAGAGTTTGTTTGTTTGTTTTTACGCGCTAATTTCAGGACAGGATCCGCTGATCCAATTTGCTTCAGTGTTGGATAGTATAGTATAGTACATTCTGTTTTATTAAAAAAATAGCCCGAAACTAGAAAAAAATAATAATTCAAATACTTGGTGTTTGGTCTACTTTGATATCTCCATCGCCATCTAAATTTAACGTAAAATCCCGCTCACCACATAATCGATTTTAATAAATTCAAAATGTGAAAGTTAATTGCTTAGTGATAGAAAAGACACTAAAGCATAACTTAAGAGATACAGATTTCAAATAGTTCCATACTTGTTATGTGTAGTTTATTGGCTAGTGTCATTCGTTTGCATTAGTTGCGTAAGTCGCGCGGATGCTGACCATGCGCGTGCGCCGGCCGTTCTGCGACAGTCGCCTCTACCACGGTGACGTCACACGATTAACATACAGATTGAGTATAACATTTACTCGGTACTCTATTAGTGATTTAATTACAATGCCATTCGTGTCTCGCACGATAGTATCGAATAGATGCGTCTGCACACCTAATTAAAGGAGGAAAATAAGGGGCTAATTCCTAGGATATTCATGGCGGTGACGTGACTATCAGCAGTTGTTTTACCGCAAATCTTTTGGATTGGATCATTATCATATCAACCCATTCATGTATCTGAAATAAGGAAACGTGGTGGCTCTCCGCAGATTACATGCTACTGCTATCTATAACTAATAATAAATCTGTAAGGGGCGGTCATAGAGTAAGTTAGTTTGTTTTCAGAGATATTGTGTTTATAGGCTCAATAAGGGACACTGAAACTAGTTTGACGATTTTTAGAATTTTTCAAGGCACACATGCCTCGTATTTGAATAAGTTACAAGTTAGATGCCTCGCGTAGTACTCTACTCAAGTCAAGGCACATATTCCTCGTATTTACCACTTGGTGGTGTCGGCCGTCAGCTGCTGGCCGCGCCATCAGCATTGCGCGCACGCGCCGCTTTCACGCTCAAACCGTGATCACTTCGGATAATGAATGTTACAATGGTTGTAATTTATTTAGGTATTCCACACGATACATACAATATCTACACTTGGAAATGTAAATAATAATAACACATGTCTAAAATATACAAAGTAGTAGGTATATTAAATTGAATTTAATTGTTATCATCATCATGTAGAATCATCATCCTGTGATTATGAGTTGACCTGTTGAATACCAGTTAATCGGTACCTTGAATACCTTATACATATAAAATTGAAGCCACTGGTTTTTCCATCATCCAATATTATATCCTTTTAAGTAATTATCAAAAATTTCCTTGTAAAGTATTGTAAAAGTAATAACGCTGAATTTTCAAACTTCCTCTTAGATAATGGAAATACCATATAATTAATTATATGTCTTATAATACCTAACAGCTATAATAATATAATCCATTAACACTTAATAGTCATCACTAGACGACCACTAACAGTAAGCGGCCCATACGGACGGATAAACACTCTCATTCTATTAAAGATCTAGGTATAATACATGATTCTAAATTAATTTTCGACGAGCATATTTCACATATTATTGCCAAAGGAAGAAAAGCGCTAGGTTTTGTAATGCGAAGTTCAGTTAATTTCAAGAAATGTAAAACCCTAAAACTACTCTATTGCACTTTTGTCCGTTCAATACTCGAATACGCGTCTCAGGTGTGGAACCCTAGATATGATGTTTACATTACTCGTCTTGAACGAATACAAAAAAGGTTTTTAAAATTCTTGTGCTTTAAATTACATTTTCCATTTAATTCGCAACAATACTTACAACTTTGCAGAAGGTTTCATATTCTTCCTTTAAGTACTAGGCGAGAGATAGCAGACATTTTGTTCCTACTAAAATTGACAACTAATAAAATCGACTGTCCAGAACTACTTAATAAAATTAATTTAAATGTACCCCGAAAATTTTTAAGATTTAATCCACCCCTTTACATACCAATTGTCAACACAAACTATCGTATGAATTCATTCATTATAAGAGTTAGCAATTCCTTTAATAACACCTGCAAAGATCATGAGACAATAGATTTGTTTTGTTCGAGCGTAAGCTCAGTTCGCCGGTTGCTGAGCAGTAGGTTTTTTGATTACTCTTAGGAATTATAATATATATTTTTTTCATCTTTCTTTTTAAAAACTAATCAGGAAGTGTTTAGTGTCCTTTACTGTTACGAGTGTGTTACTGTATGTTAGTACATAACGAGTTATATAATATAATGTGTTTTTGTTACCGTGTGAGTAGGTTAAACTAGCTAAGCGCTCCTTTTTTGTTAAATTGATGTCTATCCGCGAAAACCTATAATTGACTTTTATGTTTCCTATTTGTGTTAGTTATTAAGTATATGTATATAAAGTTGTTGGTTTTCCTTAATAAATAAATAAATAATAAATAAAATAAATAGATAATACGGAAACGTAATTAGAGCGCGCTGTATGCTATCTCTCTCTCTCATTGTTCTCTGACCTTTGACCTCGGCCGTACTTCCTCGGGGAACTACACTGCTGGTCGATAGCCCGAAATGATGTCCTATATTGGTAGTTAAAGGACCTAAAGAAGATAACAGGAACTCCCCGTGATTCAAACAGGGAAGACTGTTCAATCCTGATTTAGGTACTGTAGGTACTGTCCTCAACTCCTTGTGGACTTCTTTCAACAGCGAAGTTAAGGGTTGAGCCGTATAGTAATTAGTAGATATGTAATTTCCCGTGTAATATCATGTAGCAGTGAAAGAATACGCTTGATATGGATAGGACTAGGACGGAGGTATACAATCGTTTCCGACATGTAAGTGGGTCACATTGGTTAGTTCGTTTTCATACGAGGTGTCTGATTGTAAATTTATTTGGTGCGCTTTCTAGTTGAGTCAGAGTCACACAGAGCATGCGGCGAATAAACGTTAAATTATGTTTGTATGAGGGCCACGTCTTATCATAACTTAAGGAATAAATAATTTAATTAGCCTATCCTGTGTCCCATACTGATAAATGTTTATCTGTCAAATTTCATCAAATTCGGATCATAGGTTTAAGAGTTTGAGTGGAACATACATACAGGAACCGGACCCTTGCAGATTTATTATTAGTATAGATAACTAAAGACAGTTACATAGTGAGATAATTTAACTTTAAAACTACATTACCTACAGAATATTTATCATTTTACCGGATAACGATACTTTCAATTCAAAATGGGCAATGTTTACCAAATGTGGAATCTATAAAGGTCATTGTAAAAGTGACGATAAAGTGTTGTTCTGCAATCTTCGTCCTCTTAATAAATGGCGTCTAATCAGTCATTGTTGTGTGTGATGGGCCGGGGCTTGTGGAGCGCTGCGCCGGCGCCTCGCGACCTGGTGGCGCGCCGTCAAGGCTGCACACCGCCGCGTGTGGGGGCGCACAATGAGACCGGAACTGATACTTTCTCCGCCTCTTACTGTCGCTACTTGCCCGCACTCGACATTATAATAGTCGGTAGAGTTCAACGGATCGATTTCAATGTACGAATCTGGTCCAATTAATCCGTCAACAACATTCAACTTCAAAAAGCATATCCTTTAAACTGTGCACTTCGTGAATGTAGGTATTATTTTTGCGCCTGCTTACATTCCCGGTCGTTTGATTAGCGCAATATGGCCGCAATGTCTAATTACTGCGGTTGTTGCCCGCGCGCAGGCAGCTACTCTGCTTTGCCGAGGGAGTGCCTGCTTTGACCTTCCTATCGCTGACAATACACCGGAATGGATTCAACTCGATGTAACAAATTCTATCCAGTTTTATAATGTTAGTCTCGGCTCGGTTTACAAGAAATTACATGTGAAGAAATTAAAACCAACAATAAATATAGCTCTACATTCTTCGAGTGTATAGTTATGAACGTTTGCACAACAGTTGTGTGAGCGCTCGTGGCGGCGCGCTGCTGTAACGACTTAGGAAGTAGCAATTACCGGGATCTGGATTACAGTCCATTAGGAGCTTTGTTGTCGCGTGAGCACGAGGCCACTGCAGGGACGCCTGGTGCTGGTGACCCATTCTAACTAAACATTAACTGAACTCCTCTCCTATAGTACTCTTACGTAGATTTGTTTCATTGTTTCCTATATAATATAAGTACCTACCTTGCACGGACTACTTCTGTTGTGTCACGTTACGCTTCAATGTTTCAGATCTATGTAATCGTTTCGTAATTATCTTTCACCCAGTACATAACAATCTCTCGATCTCAGCAAATCACGAGATTGAGAAATGAACCGTTCATTGTTTGTCAGTTGTCGCTGCGCCGGGAATAGTCGCGGCTACACGGCGTTATTGATTGAACTCTACTGTTGAGCTCTCTCTGGAGTATATTGATGTCGACGTTATCGGCTCAAAGAGACGTTGATTAGCGGCTGACCCAGTGGGACGATACGGCACCGCACTGCATCGACAACAGGAGTGTGGTGCGTTTAATTGTGCTGGTCATTGTTCTGCATCCGGTGACATCAGCGCCCATTGAGCAGCCTCCATTGTCGCCGCCCCACTCGCCGCTGAAAGCGCGCCATTGTGTGCGCATCACGCATCGGAACTGGGTCGTTGTTCTTTTAGCGATTGTTGTGAGGGAAGTCGACGATATTCTGCTTATAAATACATTTCGTCAGTCTACATTCTTTTGTTACAGTAAATATAAATGTTTTGAGTAACCTAACGCTTACGTGAACGGAGCGCATGCTAGGTATAAGTTTGTCATTGCTATAACTTATTGTTTTATGATCCCTCCATTAAACGATTTGCCATAATTGTTCGTATGGCACGTTCCAATCAATCTATCGACGGTTGTTTTATAGAAAAGGGTCCTTCCGCAATCGTCCGTGAATCATACCAATCACGTCCCAGTCCCGCCGAGCCGATGACTCACGTCGCCATCACAAACATCGCTCCACTCGGTGCGTTTGGAACACAACAATTGAATCGATCGGCTCGCTTTTGCGAAGCGTCGCGCCACTTACAGGCTTGCTGTACCTGCTCGCGCACATGCATATTTAATGTTCTTGTATATATTTAACATTGCTAATAATTGAGTCTGACTATCAAATGTTACATACAAATATTGATAACGGCAAGTTACATGTCAAGCAAGTAGGAGTACAAATCAGTACAATGTTAGATTACAGTATTATATCATGGTATACTAATCTGAAAAAAAAACATTTTTTTTAATTATAATATATTTATTTCTAATAATTTCATAGAAAATTCAAATATTACTGATTAATTTAACTAGATTATATAAAAAATAAATGTTTTAGTCCTACCTAGCAGTCCTAGCACACAGGTAGCTCTTTTATAGATTTTTTTTTCAAGAACCACTTTCTTATTTTTGTTGTAATTAAATACAATAACCTAAGTACCTAAGTAGGTATCTATATGATTGTTGAATAAGGTGTGTAGTTGTGTAAGGATTGATTATATTATAGGTACTATAATACGTCCTCATAATTTTAGCGATATACCTACGTACAGCTGTATCATATAACTGTTACATGGTTCTCTTACAACCTGCACATACAAGTACTTACCTATTTAAAAAAAAAACATTTATTTATCTGATTGGGATATTTTATTGTGAGTACAGCGCATGAGTCGACAGATGGCAACAAATAGCATTAGTTGCGCGCTCGCAGCTTGTTTGTACCACTGACACCTTGGGTCGAGGTGGGCGGAGACGCCGGCGGTCCATTAGAAGACCCACTTGCTTAATGCTCTCGCATGATTGATGACAAGAATAACACTAATTTCCTACATATTCCACTCAAATAAAGGAACTATTTTTGACGTCTTTAACGCCATACCATAACTGTTGTTGAGTTGGATGGTGTTATGATTAGTAACGGTTGTATATGCGAGGTCTAATGCGCGGTGGGTGCAGGCTGCGCGTGCGCCGAATGGAAACGTGCATCAATGCGCCATTGTACACCCACCGGTCCCGTTGCTCGGCGCATCGCGGCTGCACCACTTCATAGACATTACTAGGACGACCCACCAGCACTGCAGCACCAAACCATTGTTGTAATAAATTGTATAAATAATTAAATTTCCTATATTATTATGTATAAGTAATATTTGTAATTGGTTTTTATAAATCGTGTTTGTTACTTAATAAACAATAACAATAAATAATAATCGGTTGTCAATATCAAATGTTGCTCGTCATTTATAATAAATTCCTCAAATCCAAGGTTACACATCGCATATAACTAACAAATTCATTAATAGAAGTGGCGGTGTTACCATTTATGTGAAAAACTCCATTGAAGCTATGGTCACAGAGCCGGAAATCGACGATTGCAACTGCTTAAGTGTGAATATCAGTAATAAGTACATAATTTTCGGTATCTATAGGTCACCCAGTTTTAAAACCGCATCAAATTTTTTGAAATCTTTTAATCAGGTTCTGTGTTGTAATAAGTTTATACCTACAATTGTGTGGGCTGGGGATATTAATATAAATCTGCTTGAGTCACCAATCAGTGAAGATTGCATGGAATACTTACGTATTGCGGCGGAACACCGGATGCTCCCAGCAATTACAAAGCCTACTCGTCTGGGTGCCTGTCTAGACCACATATTTATGAAGGGCAGTAGAGATGCACTAGGCATAGTTTGTAACTCCACTATAACGGATCATGCTATTTGTATTTTAGGTATATCGAACACTAGAGTCATTGCTAAAAACCCTAATCGTACACGGCGAGTAATAGATTACCCAGGTGTAGCTCGAGCTCTTATAGAGGCAGACTGGAATACTGTGTACTCTAGATCTGAAATAAATGAGGCAGTTACGAATTTCACTGAAATTATATCCTCGGCAGTATCCTCCAATAGCAAAACAGTAACCGTGAGTCGCAGTAAGTTGAATCTAAAGCCGTGGATTACCCCTGGTCTAATGAGGTGTCAGAGGAATAGGGACAATCTTCATTTAAAATCAAAATGCGAACCTAACAATGATATACTTAAAAAAACATACACGCGGTATAGAAATTTTCTTAAAGAACTTATAAGACGGGTTAAGGCTAGTTACGAGGAGGCGGAGATCTTGAAAAACAAAGATACCCCTAAAAAACTATGGCGTACAATAAATGATATTTGCAATAATAAAAAAGTTAATAATGATGCGGCTGAACTAATTACGAATAAGCAAGACCCTTCTGTGGATCTATTACGATGCAACCAACACTTTGTCAATGTAGGTAAAAGCCTAGCTGATAAGGTACTAAACGAATGCAATTCTAACGAAACACTATTTGCTAGCAAATTCAAACCTTCCACTCAAGTGTTACACTCCTGCTTTCTTACACCAACAGACAATGTTGAGCTTAACAAAATAATAATGAACCTAAAAAGCGGCAGCTCACCTGGTATTGACGGTTACACAGTTGAACTCATAAAGGAAATCCGACAATACATTTTAGATCCTCTGACTTTTATATGCAACCTTAGCATTAGCACTGGAAGCTTTCCAGACAGCTGGAAACTCGCGGTAGTGATTCCAATTTACAAAGATGGTCCGAAGAGTGTTCCGAATAACTACAGACCGATTTCATTATTAGGTATTTTCTCAAAAATTTTGGAAAAAGTGGTAAATGTAAGACTGATTAGCTATCTGGACAAAGGCTGCATATTATCAGAAAGACAATACGGGTTTAGGCGAAATCGTTCAACAGAGGATGCTGCAGGACTACTAACTAAGATAATAAGTACTGAGGTAGACAATAATAATTGCTGTCTAGGCGTTTTCCTAGATTTAGCAAAGGCGTTCGACACCGTCTCAATTCAAATACTTTCCCGAAAGCTGGAAGCAATAGGAGTCAGAGGGCTCGCCCTGAAATGGTTTGTCAGCTACCTCACGGACCGCAAGCAGACGGTTAGGATAGGAAACAAACTGAGTGAGACCTTATCTCCTTCTTATGGTGTACCGCAGGGAAGTATTTTGGGTCCCACGCTTTTTACAATATACATAAATGACATTCTTAAACTTAATATACCAAATGCGGAAGTCATCTGCTACGCGGATGACACTGTTGTAATTTTCAAGGGATTGTCCTGGAATAGCGTTTTCAACGTGGCTGAACTAGGTTTTAGAACTATTACCGAGTGGCTCAAATTTAACCTACTCACGCTTAACACAAAAAAAACTAAGTTTCTTCCTTTCTTCAAAACTTCAGTGTCAGCCCCGAAGGGAATGCTTTCATTAAAAGTCCATTCCTGCCACACGAAATCGCCTTTCATACTAGCAGACTGTGCCTGTATGGAAAGTATTACAATGACGGACACTATACGTTACTTAGGGGTGGACTTTGACAGCAGACTGTCGTTTAAACATCATATTCATAATATCTCAGGACGGGTCCGTAAATCCATGTATATAATGAAAGCTCTTCGCTCTTCCTGTGACCTTAAGACGCTGCAAATGGTTTACTTCGCGATGTGTCAATCTATTCTATCCTACTGCAACTTAATCTGGGGCGGTGCAGCTAAAACTCATGTAATTGAAGTGGAGCGTGCACAACGCGCAGTACTTAAGGTTATGCTTGGCAAACCTTTTAGATACTCCACTGACCTTCTGTATAAAGATGCGGGTGTGCTACGAGTAAGACAACTATTCATCTACAAAGCTTTCGCAACTGTTCACTCTGATACGATAAACTCTGAAGCATACCCTGATCTTATAAGAAAAAGAGTTTATAAACTTCCATATAATACCACAAAATCATCTTTTGCCAAACGCCATCTTTCATCAATTCTGCCTAGAATATATAACTATATCTGTAAGGTTTGTGACGTTAAAACACTACAGACGTCTCAAGCTAAATTGGAAGTCCGTTTGTGGCTTTCTACAAGGACGTACGATGAAACGGAAGATATAATACTCTAAGTAGTTTATCTGTCACTCTAATTTCAACAATTTTCAGTTACCGTACTTTTCGTCACACGCACACACATACCTTCACAATCACTTCATGTACTCAACTTTTGCATACCTACCTATACCTGAGATAAGACATTGGATAACCTAGGATACCTACATTACTTCATGTACTCAATTTTTGCATACCTACCTATACCTGAGATAAGACATTGGATAACCTAGGATACCTACATTACCTACTCAATAAAAAATATTCCTGACCATTCGTCACACAGGTACCCACGACACGGGCCATGAGCCTAGTGTGGGGCCATTGCAAAACTTTAGCCGTAATTTTAGTCGTAGATATAAGGTTAATCTTAATTATTCCTAAGCATGTTTGTAATATTGTTAAATAAATAAATTTGATTTGATTTGATTTGATTTGAAAATAAAATAAAATAAAAAATAATGTTTATTTATGTAACAAGTTTACAATATTGTGAAACAGTTGTAGAGACTCTCATTTAAGTTAAGTACTCGTCATTTACTGGATTTCTTTTCACTCCAGCTCCAGTTATGATTCACTGTTCGAATGGCAACAATTTAAAAATAATTAAACCATCGCGATAAGAGTTTTATTTTACGTCAGCGTGAAGTGTAACAATATGTTAGCTTGTTGAATTATCATTGTTAATAAGCTAGAAATTGCAGTTTAATTCCAGTAATATTCAGTGAATTCTTCTTGACTAAAACCTACAATCCAAGTTCTAGTTTTCTCTTTACGGTTTTGAAGTTTCCTTTAGGTTATATTATCGTATCTAACACAATTGTGAAACTATTGTAGTACTCCCCAAGTAGTCCTCCTGTGCATCGCTATCACTAGCGGGCAAGGGTTCAAGTATCCCTGAATATTCCCCAAGACACTCGGCAGTGCACCGCCGGCTCCAAGGTCACGTGGGCGGCGGACGTGCATCCTCCTTAAAGCGAGGATACTGGCCCAACGGGGACCAACAACACCATCCAATTTTCCCACGTAAGCATATATTTTGAATGCGGAAACATGTATTTTTCCGCATTAAAAAGTCGTATGTTCTTTCTCAGGGTCAAATTTCATCAAAATCGGCGGGAAAGCGTAACAGACTAACAGACAGAGTTACTTTCGCATTTATAATATTAATTAATATGCAGTAAGGATATATCCTAATGTTAGTAAGGATACTTAAGCATTGTTTTACTCTCGCTCAAATGTTTTTTATATTTTATTATTCTATTATTTGTTTTAGTTTTGGATGTAAATTATAATATTGTACTATATGTGAAAACTTACAAGGCTTATTCAAACTATTGTTATGCTAAGTTATTTAAGAAAAATGCTGTTTAGTTTTCCTAAAATGTAAAAATAAAATAAATAAATAAATATAGCGGACAATTTACACAGATATACCCAATACAGTTCCGAAATGTTGGCTCGTGCATATTTCAGCGGTTCGCCGCCGCCGCCAGGTCGATGCTACTTTAATTAATTCGCTGGCTCAGCCTGGCTCCTTCACCATTTATATAATATATTTCAAATTTATCTTTCATGTGAATTTTTTATCCTTTACTTAATACCAGTTTTAAAATTAGGTACATATAATTATCTATTTGCGTATTCACAGAGGAAAACATGAATTACTCTACGAATCGATAATGTTGACGTCATCTTGTAATTATTATCCTTTAAATGGTTGGCTGCAAATTGATTTCCATATTCACACGACGGCATTTGAATGAAAATATAAAGTGTTGCCTGAGTGTCGGATAAACTGGGCGTAAATTAATTATAACAAAGTAGGTAAGTTTTATAGTGTATGGCACATGCTTGCGACCTGGAGAATGTTGCGACAAACAGCGCAGTTCGCACGTGTGCAGTAAACAGGCGCGCCTGTGCTGAGAGTGTGGCCCGAGATCTAGAGGAGATCTGCTGTTGCCAAACATGGAACCTGCTCCTATCGTTTATTTCGTTGTCGCTCACAAGTCGGCTGCAGTAATTGTGCAGGTCTACAACTTCCCGGCATGAGGCGTCGGCGTCGGCTGTCGGACGCATGCGGTCGGCCATTACTCTCAAATACTCTCAATGCCTCGCAGTCGCGTCCTCGCCATTGACCGCTTACTTATCCGTTTGATACTGCACTTGTAGTTTTATCTTTATCTTTAGCTGAAATTTTAAAGTAAGCACAAATTGCAATTGTTGTTGTATGTCATTGAACATATTTTATTTCATACCATAACTTACGAAGTTTTATCGATTTAATGTTGGGTTTAATATGCCTACCTACTCGTATAAATAGATGTGAGATTAACACTGTAGTTTTTATTATGTAATAATTATGAACTACAGAACTACTTAATGCAAAGCAAAGCAATGAATTTTAGGCAATTGCGAAATTGTTTGTTAATGATAGAAGTGCAATGTTGCGGGGCGCTCGACTGCTTCACAAAAACAAGCTGACGAGCGCTTTTTGCGCACGTTCGCTGTTCGCCTCCGCGGACCACTGACCTACTGGCACAATCATCATCCTTGGCTACAAAAAGATTATAAATCAAATATTGATATTAATTCAACTCGCCCGTAACGGCCAGGCCATGGGCTCGGCCTTATTGTCTTCTCAATGAACTTGTATTTGTCCAATGTCGACAATTTATGAATATAATCCACTTTCAGTTGATGAAATCAGAGACTTAAACACCGAGGCTTATGCGTGTTTAATGTTCTGTAGCGGTGAAATGAATGTGTGACCTTGAGAGTCGATGGTTGTGTACAAAAAACAATTAATATTTATAATTACCAGAAATGTCTGTGAAAATACATTGTCCGATGAACGGGCAATAGCGCGGCGACTGCTGTAAATGCGGATCATCTCGCCAAGGGCCACAACGGTGTCTGTTTGTCCATAATTACACACGGTGCCACTGAAACCCAGCGCTGTGACAATTTACTAAATATTGCCACAGCTTTGAAGCTGAGCTGGCAACCGATATGAGTATGAGTATTTACGTAAAAACACAGTTCACATCGATCGTCGCAGTTACCTTGCTACAGAAATTGATTAATGTCACGCTTTCTCTATGTATTTCATTGTTTCTATTTGGTCCAACCATTACCATTTGTGACTAAATAACCCCATTGCTATTGCTACAACATAATGATTGATGATGGGGCAGTATCACAAGTGGCCGAGATACGAGAACTTGCTCGGCGTGTTTGCGCTCGCTGCACGTACTGCGCCCGACATCCTCGTGCAATCATAATATTCTCTAACTAAACACTCAATTGTATAATAAATATTATATTCGATTTCGTAATACATAGTTGCTACGATAACCCTTATAATTCACTCAATATGATGTTTGAATGTGGGAGGTATCTCAGTAAGTGAATTATGAGGTTTACCGTCAAACATGCAAACCATTCTTCTTTACCAATTTACCATGCCTTGGAGACCTAAGGCTCTGAGGCCACTCACTAGGTATCTATACTTAGACTCACTAGGTATCTATTCTAGACTTTACTTTATCTATCTATATTATGTAAAACAATAATCAAAACACTATTTTGCTGAACTATATAATTAGAAATACTAATCTATGCTAAACATATCGTCATTTCCATACGGTCACGATATACCTAACTCCAGTATTCTTTTATATCTTAGGTACTAGTCTGTTCAGTTGTCTTTAAATAAGCAAATGTAATATTTGCATTCAAGTACATAGTAGTGTAGTAGTGTAAAACATACTATACTATATTATAATAAGTGTTATTTAGGCCCTCGGGTCGTGTTGGGTTAACAAATAAAAAAAAATAGAACTTGTATACATATAATTTGTGGTTGTTTACTTATAATCTATGCTCTATATATATATATATATAATATATATATATATAATCGTGAGAACCTATTATTGGCTTTATGTTTTTTATTTAAGTTTATATCGTTGATGTTTTAGCCGTTGGTTTTCCAAATATTGTTAAATAAATAAATAAATAAAATAAAATAAATAAGCATAATGTATTTCCAGGAGGCGCATTCGAGGGCGTGGAGGACACGGTGTCGCCGTTCGGGTACGGGCGCGGCGAGGGTGCCGACGCGGGCCACGGCGACCCCGACTGGATCTGCAGCAAGGAGAAGCCCTACTACGACGAGCTGTTCCGCGCGCTCAACCCCGTCGACGGCAAGGTCACCGGCGCCGGTAAGGACGCTGTCCCCCCCGCCCCCCTCCCCTCGCTCCAGGACAGGACGCTCGAGGCCCTCGCCGCGAGCTCGCGGAGCTGCAGCCAGCTGTGCGAGCTCAGCGCCAGCGTCGGGGCCGGCGAGCCGGAGCGGCGCGCGCGTCTGCTGCGGGCCCTGGCCTCCGCCGCCGACACCTCGCACCTCCTGGCGCGCCTGCTCCACCGCCCCGCGCCCGCCCCGCCCTCCCCCCCGCACTCCTGTCTCTCCATACACAGCCTCGCCACGCTGGCGCTCGAGTCGGCGCCGTCGCCGCGCCAACACGGATACAAGGGCTACGAATGCTTCATCGAAGACCCGTCCGATATCTCTACTGAGCCTGTCTCCGACTCCGACTCGGAGGAGGAATCCGACTACGACCCGGAGCCGGTAACGCAAACGGAGAAGACACCTGCGCATTCTAGATGTAGGTTGTTCTGGCCACTCTGGTACCTGGTGAAGTTTGTCGTCCTGGTGGCGTTGAAGGTGTTAGTGGC
Organism: Chloroclystis v-ata; assembly: GCA_963691955.1. Classification (NCBI taxonomy): domain Eukaryota; kingdom Metazoa; phylum Arthropoda; class Insecta; order Lepidoptera; family Geometridae; genus Chloroclystis; species Chloroclystis v-ata. The sequence continues at coordinate 17,306,448 of OY829904.1, forward strand.
GCTGTTGGTTCTGGAGTTGTTGTTCTCGTGCGTGTTGTGGTGTGCGACGGGCGCGCCGTGGCTGGAGCTGGTGGTGCCGGCGCGCGCGGCGGGCTGGGTGGAGCGCGCGCGTGCGGCCGCACTGGGCCCGCGCGAGGAGCGCGTGCGGCTGCACTCCGTGACGCAGCTGTTCCACGCACACAACGTCATCCACATTCTGAAGTCCCTCGTGGAGCGCCTCGCCGAGCTGGCCGCTCCCGACGAACTCTCCTAGTTCTCAGATGTGTTTCAGCGTATTCTATTGTTCTAGTCACTAGCGTACTTGTGTAGATATTTTATCGTGTAACCACCTTTTTAATAGAACTGTCTAAACCTAAGTGATCCGACCGATAATAATGTAGATCTCGCGCAAAATAATGGGCATAATCTGATGTACCTTATCGGATACTGTCCTCTCGCTCGACGTTACACTGCGCGATGTTGAATTTTATTTCATAAAATCGATCTCCACCCACTCCCTGGTAATTTATCTGTCATATGGAATGGACGAGCAGGCACCTATCTTTCGATGAATGTTGGTTTAGCTAAGTTAATAGGTGTACTGAATCATATTTTATCAACATATTTACAATACCTACAATGTATTAGCTTACCCACACATCTGACAAACCTGTAAGTACAATATTATAAATGTAGGTACTTATTAACATTATGTATTATTAGAAACTACCGATTTAGTCCCGTTAGTTTCTGATCGCTACATACTTGCAGGATTTTAATTCCTAATGCAATATTCTAGTTTAATTTCCCTTTGCTATTATTGTTACTGCGATCTGAACTTGCAAACCTCTGCATCGTCCGCATGAGTGTTGCCGTGTTGTTGTAAGAGGCTGATCTAACATGTTCCTACGTAAACAAGTTGTGTCGTGTATTACTTATAGTTAATCATTAATGTGAGGGCTGAAGCTCAGCGCGGCCCAAGTAGATATGGTGGAACAGTCCTCTTACCGAGTGTGTGTTGTGGGTGCGTGGCCGGTGTAGTTCCTAACGGGGTGGTTTGGTCCGCAGCGGCGAAGACGGAGATGGTGAAGTCGAAGCTGCCCAACTCCGTGCTCGGCAAGATCTGGAAGCTGGCCGACATCGACAAGGACGGGCTCCTCGACGACGACGAGTTCGCGCTCGCCATGCACCTCATCAGGGTCAAGACGGACGGACACGACCTGCCGCTGGAGCTACCGGCGCACCTGGTGCCGCCCAGCAAGCGCGTCTAGCGCACCTGGTGCCGCCCAGCAAGCGCGTCTAGCGCACCTGGTGCCGCCCAGCAAGCGCGTCTAGCGCACCTGGTGCCGCCCAGCAAGCGCGTCTAGCGCACCTGGTGCCGCCCAGCAAGCGCGTCTAGCGCACCTGGTGCCGCCCAGCAAGCGCGTCTAGCGCACCTGGTGCCGCCCAGCAAGCGCGTCTAGCGCACCTGGTGCCGCCCAGCAAGCGCGTCTAGCGCACCTGGTGCCGCCCAGCAAGCGCGTCTAGCGCACCTGGTGCCGCCCAGCAAGCGCGTCTAGCGCACCTGGTGCCGCCCAGCAAGCGCGTCTAGCGCACCTGGTGCCTAGCCTAGCTGGTGTCTAGCGCACCTGGTGCCGCCCAGCAAGCGCGTCTAGCGCACCTGGTGCCGCCCAGCAAGCGCGTCTAGCGCACCTGGTGCCGCCCAGCAAGCGCGTCTAGCGCACCTGGTGCCGCCCAGCAAGCGCGTCTAGCGCACCTGGTGCCGCCCAGCAAGCGCGTCTAGCGCACCTGGTGCCGCCCAGCAAGCGCGTCTAGCGCACCTGGTGCCGCCCAGCAAGCGCGTCTAGCGCACCTGGTGCCTAGCCTAGCTGGTGTCTAGCGCACCTGGTGCCGCCCAGCAAGCGCGTCTAGCGCACCTGGTGCCGCCCAGCAAGCGCGTCTAGCGCACCTGGTGCCGCCCAGCAAGCGCGTCTAGCGCACCTGGTGCCGCCCAGCAAGCGCGTCTAGCGCACCTGGTGCCGCCCAGCAAGCGCGTCTAGCGCACCTGGTGCCGCCCAGCAAGCGCGTCTAGCGCACCTGGTGCCGCCCAGCAAGCGCGTCTAGCGCACCTGGTGCCGCCCAGCAAGCGCGTCTAGCGCACCTGGTGCCTAGCCTAGCTGGTGTCTAGCGCACCTGGTGCCTAGCCTAGCTGGTGTCTAGCGCACCTGTGCCTAGCCTAGCTGGTGTCTAGCGCACCTGGTGCCTAGCCTAGCTGGTGTCTAGCGCACCTGTGCCTAGCCTAGCTGGTGTCTAGCGCACCTGTGCCTAGCCTAGCTGGTGTCTAGCGCACCTGGTGCCTAGCCTAGCTGGTGTCTAGCGCACCTGTGCCTAGCCTAGCTGGTGTCTAGCGCACCTGGTGCCTAGCCTAGCTGGTGTCTAGCGCACCTGTGCCTAGCCTAGCTGGTGTCTAGCGGCGCTCCGAGACTCTGGGACGAACCTTGCGCTGCTTGAACTGCTGCCAATGAGTCATCTGTTTGAATGTGATGCGATGCGGTGGGTTTGCTCGTCGGGTTATTTTTTGTAAATAAATTCTATCATAGCTATATTTTACTTTTGTAGTTGGTTATATTTTTTCGGATTTTTATTCTTATGATTATGGTATGAGGATTTGTCCAGTAAGTGATGTGATGTGTGACGTCGGTTTAAGTATGCTCGAGCGAGTGACCCACCGTCCTGCAGGCCGTCCCTACTACTGAAACTGCATAATTTCCTACTTTCCTAGATATTTAAATACTTAACATTTTATTCTGAGGCTGTATTTAATGTAAAATTTGTACAAATAATGAACTATTTCACAAACTTATAAAATTCCAATCGCTTTTCATCATGTGACGCGCTTGTGTCGAGTTTTAACTTTATAGTTTTGAACATTGTTACGCCATCAGCTGCACTCGCGTGCCCCGGCCGCCGGCGCGCCTGTACCTACCTAGGTATAGTAAAACCATTTTTAAACTGAACGCCCCTCCACCGCGGTTACACGTACATGCAAAAAGGTGTATAGATACAACACACATAAATTGATCTTTGTCATTGGATGTTCAATGACGTATAAACAAACGGGCCCCATAGACATGTGGCAATAGCTTAGTTAGACCATAATGATAATAGGTTTATGTCAAATCCATACATTTTGTACTTTTTTACTAACGATGTCGACGAACGCCAAATGTCTAGCCTTCACGGTGTCACTATGAGAGAAAGGCTGGATCTGTCGGCCAACTAGTGCATTAATGAGCCGAACGCGCGACTGAACGGACGTGTCACTCAAACAAAGAGCGCACTCCCCGCCATACAAATGCCTACACGGGATTGGTCGCACAACTTATTGACAACGCAGTGCGCGGATGAGTCCATGTTTACAGTAAAGTTGTAGCACGCACACAAGTATACTGATGCAATACGTATTTCCTCTCACACGTTGAAATTATCACGGTTTTGTGGAGGGGAGTTCATTTTAAGATTAGATCATCTATACGCGCCTGTACCTACCTAGGTACTCGCCGGACACGAATACACTTTATTTATTTTAATTGAGTTGAAAGAACGTTATGGTGCATAGTTAACGCGTGATGCTACCTAGCTTGAGTAAAGTCCTATTTACGCTTTTTGTATTTATTTAAAATTAAAAATCTTGAGATATGTGTAAAAATTTCGTCAATGTTTGATAATTTATGAACCATTGTTAAAATTTTTAAAAATATTGTTTAGTTTAATGTTTAAACATGCTGATGAATAGTATGGATACCATCCCATGAACTGAGGGTTCACATCATATTAATGAATTGATTGATTGATTACCACCTCACCTGTCTACATTGTTAAAACAAGGAGGGAGATCTAAGAATGTAAAACGTTTTTTAAAAATGATGTTTTCTTAATATTGCTGGACAATTAACATTGGGACTATCTCTGCCAAGTCCTGCCTTAAATACCAAAGTTTGTTTACACTTGACGGTGGCAGCTTCAAACCTTGGTTTCCATGGGACAGATATTGATTGTGATGATATTTCCAAAGTCCTGTGAATACTTGATGCATTTCAGTGGATGTATTGCATTTAGTGCCTTGTCGTGGAATCCGCCGCCGCCGCCGCCTGTTCCACCGTCAGTCCGCGGGACGGAGTGCGGATTCCACTGAATGCAATAGTTACAGTACTATTGTAAGTACAGGTTTTATAATGGTTACACATTTCGAGAGTATTTAGCGCCTGTACTGCGCCATGTTTTCTACTAGTATTGTGACGGAATAGGCTCATTGTCTAACATGTTTTACATTTTGCTATAACATTATGTGTACATAAAGATATGTAAATTGATTACAATAATCATAAATTATACATACCTAGTGTGTAATAAATAGTTAAGAAAGCATACAAACCTTTTTATTTCCCTTATTCTTTAGTGAGAGGCTAAAAGTGGCATGGTATGATGACCATCAACAATGCATTCCTGGAAATTTTGTCAGCCGCACATGTTTTGCTTGCAGATAGATTATAATAATAGTGGTCTTAATGGTGTGTAATTAACTAATTACATATCTAACCAGCATATAACACCCACTGAATATAGGCCTCTTCCTTATCACGCCAACCCTTGCGAGTTTGAGCCAACAGCTTACAAAAGTTTTTTCTCAATGGTCACATTATGTTAGGTATCAATAAACAAAACAAGTAAATTTTATAAAACTTTTATTAACAATACCATACCATTAAATTCAAATCTTAACTAGATAAATATTTTGTTACGAAAAGACAAACCATAATTACCAATAGTTTGTCTCTTAGTAACATGATTTTAATTAGGTTTCAACTGAAAATTATATAATATTCCATCATAACCCATACAATTTCGACCTAAGTATAGAGCGACCAGATAAAACTCAATATCCAGATAAATGCAATAGACGTCCTGGAAACCTTCAGATGAGGCACTCAACATAGCTTAAACTCCACAGCACATCAGAACCAGTAGAATCTATCTAAATATATAGCGCAGGCTACGTCACGAGGGAATACGCTCGGCCTATTTATTGGCTGGGTGGTGCGTCGGGCCCGTTGCCCCCGGGCGGCCGCACCTGGCGCCGCAGCTGCTCCACCAGCTCCGGGTTCTGCGCCTGCATGTGCTGCGCCAGCGCCTGCCCCGCCTCCAGCAGCGCCGACATGCCGCCCGCGCCCCCCCCGGCCCCTGCAGCCGCCGCCACGCCCGCGCCCGCCGCGCCGCCGCCGCCGCCGCCGCCGGTCGTGGTGCTCATGAGGCCCGAGATCAGGTTCTGCATGCCGGGGTCCGCCAGCATCTCCGTCGCCATCGACAGCAGCGCCGGGTTCTGCAGCAGCCCGCCGAGGTCCATGGGCGAGCGCTCGTCGCGCGCCGCGAGCCGCTCGTCCGCGAGGCGCAGGTTCTGGCGGTAGCTCTCGTTGGCGGGCTCCAGCTGCGCGGCGCGCGCGAAGGCCTGGCGCGCCTCGCGGTGCCGCTCCAGCGCCGTGAGCGCGATGCCGAGCCGCCCGTGCGCCTTGCCGTAGTCGGGCTGCAGGCCCAGGGCCGCGGTGCAGTCGGCCACGGCGGCCTCGTTCTCGCCGAGCTTGAAGTGCGCGGCGGCGCGGTTGCAGAAGTAGACGGCGGAGCGCGGGTCGAGCGCGATGGCCGCGGAGTAGCGCTCCAGCGCCTCGCGGTGGCGCTCCGCCTTCATGAGCTCGTTGCCCTCGTTCTTGAGGCGCTCGGCCTCGGCGCCGACGGCGGCGGACGGCGCGGACGGCGCGGGGCCGCCGCGGGCGCGCAGCAGCTGCAGCAGGTCGGCGGCGCGCGCGGCGTCGGCCGGCGCCAGCTCGAACGCGGTCTCGACGCACTGCACGGCGACCTCGACGCTCTCGCGCGAGTCGGCGCCGAGCGCGTCGCCGTCGAGCTGCTGCTTCAGGAAGTTAACGATGCTGGCCGCCACCGCCTTCACCTCGTCCGCCATTTTAGAGATTCGAGACTTTCTTGGGTTGAATAAAGGAGTACAAGTTATTGTTCTCTTCGTTCGTCAGCTCAGCAGACAAGTATATTATATTTAGGTTTTCACAAACACGAGTCCATTGATGACATTTCAATAATGTAAACAATGACATTGACGGACGCTTGACAATAGTATTTCAATTTGAAAGTGAAATGTTTTTGAAACATGACTTTGACACTACATCATCGTGGGTAAACCCAGATGCAAACCACATACCACTTTGGGTACATGTTCCCAGGTTCCGTCCAACATTGTCGCTGTACAAGTCAGGGGATGTAAACTTTGTATGGGAGAAATTTAGATACCTACGGGGGATAAGTTTCAGTGCCACCTCAGACCGCTTCCAAGTCTTGATAGTTTATTTCTGGTTTATTTCTCTTTCAATATATTTTGTTCCATCCCACGGTTGCCCGGAAGACGCTATTAGCGATAGGGCCGCCCATTGTTCCGCTGTATTTTTTTTGTGTACCTATCTTTTTGTTATGTGGTGTAACAATAAAGAATTTAGTATGGTATAAAATAATTTAGATAGTTTTCTTTGTAGGATAATAATAAATTTCGACGTATGTACCTGGATCACTTATTAATAATTTATTCTTGTACATACCAATACTAATGTTTTAATATTTAGAAAATTATTTTGAGTTTAGGTCATTTTGTTATAACTTGGTTCTAACCATAAAAATATGTACTTATAAAAAAAATTATAAATGCTATAAAAGAAATATTGTTATTGTAACCTTATATTGTAATGCCCTTCCGGGCTCATGTTGATAGTACTTTAATCTTCTTCTTCTTCTTTTATTATGGCGAACGTGACTGGCAATTGTAATTAAGTACTTTAATATTTTTTAAGACAATGATTTTTTATTTTTAAGACCTTTTACCAATGATTTTATATAGTATAGATTTGTTACAAGCACGCGCATTGTAAAGACTCAAATAAAACCCAATTGTAACGTTTAGTTGTCAGTCTGCATCGAGCGCAATCACGAGCTTGACATGCCGTAGGTTATTGTGTCCTTGCTAAAACAAATTAAAAATGCCATCGTGTGTGTTTCGGAAGTGTACCAATTACGATGCTAAAGTAAACAAAACACAAGGAATCTCGTATCACATGCGAGTATGCAAAGATACTTAGATTATTTATTTTTCCAAATAATTATAATAATTGAGGCGCGGACATAGATTAGTTAGTGTAGATGCGAATAATTATTGATGGCGATGTAAATTCGATGTAAATGTAAATTCTGATCGAACATTCAACACATCAGGTAGGTACCTACCTATTTTTAATCATCGCGTATATTTTTGATTAAAACCATAATTCATAAATACACAAATATTCGTCTCCATTCCGCACATAAAAATAACCCCGAATTAAAAAAAAAAAATTAAATCTTTTTGGAGGTATTTTAGAAAGTGTATTTTACTAATTTATCATTAATTATTTCAATTTCAATAAATATGATTTACTTTTGTAAGGTGTTTTATTTCTTACCTATTAATATACATTTCACTCAAGTATCCACTCTACGAATATAAATGTTACTCTATGAACTAGTAAACATTTGACATCTTATGTCAGTTTTGGATTCGCGGAACAGATTTCAAACTGCAATTACATGAAGGTAACATATCTATACTATATAAAATCATTGCCTTTTACATACAATAAATTACTTTGACTTTAGGGCAACACTCGTGCGATATTGTCATGTTAAGTTAATCACGTTCGCCAAAAATAGAAGAAGAAGGAGAAAGTTGTTAACAAATGAAAATAAAATATAAATAAGAGGTTCAGTGCAATACTCAATGAAGAATTTGAAAGGTCTTGACCCAACAATGGGCAGTAACTGTAACAGTGATTGATGATGATGGTTTGCGGAGCATCACTTCATTCAATTCATAATATTATTATAATTTATTGGTTGTGCTAGTTTACCTATTTCTATATTTTGTGGTGTGGAACAAAAACGAAGTAGGTAGATAAATATATATTTATATCAACAAATATAACAAGTTAAATTTATTAGAATAGGCTAGCTTAAAATAAATTTTTCGTGGTTTACAAGGTGCTGGTATTTGGGCTAGGTAATAATAGCAATAAACATTATAAAAAAACGTAGATTAATTTAAATATAAGTACTATAGGTTTGTTCGCACCGTTCCCTGATTAGTGTGGCGGCGTGTTGTATAGCAGACATGTCCAGTCGCGCAGACGCGGCGCGCGCGCCCACTCGTACCGCGCCCCCCGCCGCCCCCTCGCCCGCCCCACTACATCTGGTCGTGGTCCTGCCGGCAGGGGTGGTCGGGCGGCGTGTTGTCCAGCAGACACGTCCAGTCGCGCAGACGCGGCGCGCGCGCCCACTCGTCCCGCGCCCCCGCCGCCCCCTCGCCCGCCCCACTACATCTGGTCGTGGTCCTGCCGGCAGGGGTGGTCGGGCGGCGTGTTGTCCAGCAGACACGTCCAGTCGCGCAGACGCGGCGCGCGCGCCCACTCGTCCCGCGCCCCCGCCGCCCCCTCGCTCGCCCCACTACATCTGGTCGTGGTCCTGCCGGCAGGGGTGGTCGGGCGGCGTGTTGTCCAGCAGACACGTCCAGTCGCGCAGACGCGGCGCGCGCGCCCACTCGTCCCGCGCCCCCGCCGCCCCCTCGCCCGCCCCACTACATCTGGTCGTGGTCCTGCCGGCAGGGGTGGTCGGGCGGCGTGTTGTCCAGCAGACACGTCCAGTCGCGCAGACGCGGCGCGCGCGCCCACTCGTCCCGCGCCCCCGCCGCCCCCTCGCCCGCCCCACTACATCTGGTCGTGGTCCTGCCGGCAGGGGTGGTCGGGCGGCGTGTTGTCCAGCAGACACGTCCAGTGTCGCGCAGACGCGGCGCGCGCGCCCACTCGTCCCGCGCCCCCGCCGCCCCCTCGCCCGCCCCACTACATCTGGTCGTGGTCCTGCCGGCAGGGGTGGTCGGGCGGCGTGTTATCCAGCAGACACGTCCAGTCGCGCAGACGCGGCGCGCGCGCCCACTCGTCCCGCGCCCCCGCCGCCCCCTCGCCCGCCCCACTACATCTGGTCGTGGTCCTGCCGGCAGGGGTGGTCGGGCGGCGTGTTGTCCAGCAGACACGTCCAGTCGCGCAGACGCGGCGCGCGCGCCCACTCGTCCCGCGCCCCCGCCGCCCCCTCGCCCGCCCCACTACATCTGGTCGTGGTCCTGCCGGCAGGGGTGGTCGGGCGGCGTGTTGTCCAGCAGACACGTCCAGTCGCGCAGACGCGGCGCGCGCGCCCACTCGTCCCGCGGCAGCGCGCGCCCCGCGCCCCCCGCCGCCCCCACGCCCGCCCCCGCCGCCGCCCCCAGCACGGCGCCCCCCACCCAGGCCGCGATGTTGCCCGGCACTGCGTTGCGGTGGAACTTGAACGTCTCTATGAACAGTGTGGACTTCCATGGTTCCTGCGAAGCGATGTTTAACTTAAAAAACAGTTTAAAGATACTTAGGGGTTATGGTTGTTATTACCATACCGCCACCGCACCACGTCGCAGCACTCACAGCGATAAAATGTGCTCAAGCAGTAGTGATGTAAACAGTCTTCCAGACAGCTATAGTATTTACGAACATTTAGAATTGAATCCTATCCTGCATCCCTTCTTCTTAATGAGTATCTACCGAATGTCATCAAATTCGGTATTATTTTAATGTAATAATGAAAGTGCGGTAATACCTCAGTGAGCAGATGCGCCAGCTCGTGCTTGAGGCGCGCCGTGAGCCCCGGCAGCGCGGCGCCGCCCCCGCTCAGCGCCACGCCGGCCGCCAGCGCGCGCCGCTCGTCGCGCGGACTGGCCGCCAGCGCCGCCAGCACCAGCTCCGGCAGCGACTGCGCCTCCAGGTCGCGCGCGAACAGCACCTGCACGACACGATACCGTTACGTACACGTCATAGTCCGGCGGCGGCGGCGGTGCGAGGGAGACGGCGCGTTACCTCGGCGGACAGCTCGCGGGTGCGAGAGGACACGGCGATGGCGGCGCCGCCCGCCAGCGGGTAGCGCGCGGGGGGCGCGGGGGAGGGGGGCGTGTCCCCGCGCGCCCACGCCGCCGCGCGCTCTCGACTCGTCACGAAGCACGTCTTCACTGCACAGACAACGTCAACCATCTTAACAATTCAACTTAAATAAAAAATATATGTAGGTATAGGGAGTATGGGAGCCAGAGTCACCTGCCCGCGGTGCTCCATGCCGACTAGCTAACGAGGCAACGGCAACCCACCCGCCAACACGCACTCGGCCAGCGTGGCGGGATATGGCCGTGAATCTATGGGACATTAACAGTGCACTAAATATCTGTCCCAAGTGCCAATGTTCAGTTTTGTTATGGGGGACTTTATCCGAAGCTAGGCAAGAGAAGCGGTGATAAGCAATATTCACAATAGGGTTATGTTTCGGCGTACCCTGTATGTCCTCGAGCACGTGGTCCGGCAGGCGCAGGTCGCGGCCGTTGTCCTCGTCGAGGCGGCGGCGCAGGTCGGCCCGGAGCGCGCGCAGGCCGAGCGGCGCCGCGTGCAGCGCGCGCAGCAGCACGCCGCCGTGCGCCACCGGCGTCACCTCCGCCTCGCGCGCGCCCACCTCCACCACCAGCGCCGTGCCCGCGCCCAGCGCCAGCGCGCACAGCCGCGCGCTGTCCGCCCACACCACGCCCGACACCTGCCGACCGCTCACACATCACTCGTGCCCTTGCTCACGTGGTGTGGGCGCACAGCCGCGCGCTGTCCGCCCACACCACGCCCGACACCTGCCGACCGCTCACACATCACTCGTGCCCTTGCTCACGTGGTGTGGGCGCACAGCCGCGCGCTGTCCGCCCACACCACGCCCGACACCTGCCGACCGCTCACACATCACTCGTGCCCTTGCTCACGTGGTGTGGGCGCACAGCCGCGCGCTGTCCGCCCACACCACGCCCGACACCTGCCGACCGCTCACACATCACTCGTGCCCTTGCTCACGTGGTGTGGGCGCACAGCCGCGCGCTGTCCGCCCACACCACGCCCGACACCTGCCGACCGCTCACACATCACTCGTGCCCTTGCTCACGTGGTGTGGGCGCACAGCCGCGCGCTGTCCGCCCACACCACGCCCGACACCTGCCGACCGCTCACACATCACTCGTGCCCTTGCTCACGTGGTGTGGGCGCACAGCCGCGCGCTGTCCGCCCACACCACGCCCGACACCTGCCGACCGCTCACACATCACTCGTGCCCTTGCTCACGTGGTGTGGGCGCACAGCCGCGCGCTGTCCGCCCACACCACGCCCGACACCTGCCGACCGCTCACACATCACTCGTGCCCTTGCTCACGTGGTGTGGGCGCACAGCCGCGCGCTGTCCGCCCACACCACGCCCGACACCTGCCGACCGCTCACACATCACTCGTGCCCTTGCTCACGTGGTGTGGGCGCACAGCCGCGCGCTGTCCGCCCACACCACGCCCGACACCTGCCGACCGCTCACACATCACTCGTGCCCTTGCTCACGTGGTGTGGGCGCACAGCCGCGCGCTGTCCGCCCACACCACGCCCGACACCTGCCGACCGCTCACACATCACTCGTGCCCTTGCTCACGTGGTGTGGGCGCACAGCCGCGCGCTGTCCGCCCACACCACGCCCGACACCTGCCGACCGCTCACACATCACTCGTGCCCTTGCTCACGTGGTGTGGGCGCACAGCCGCGCGCTGTCCGCCCACACCACGCCCGACACCTGCCGACCGCTCACACATCACTCGTGCCCTTGCTCACGTGGTGTGGGCGCACAGCCGCGCGCTGTCCGCCCACACCACGCCCGACACCTGCCGACCGCTCACACATCACTCGTGCCCTTGCTCACCGGAAACGGTACACGCCACGATGGAAACACATTACATATTATGGTTACAATAATACCTCGTAGTGCGTGAAGAGCACCTTGGCGAGCGTCTCGCGGAACAGCGTGGGCGTCAGCAGAGACTCCACCACCACCACCTTGCGCTCCTTCGGGTTCACCAACACGTGCCTGCAATTCAATGTTTTAATCATATTAATTAATTACTTTTATTATTTTATTACCTATAATGTATTATATAACATATAGAAACACTGTATTCCTCACAGCCGAGGTTAAAATCAGGCTTGAGCAAGGTACCTGAAGTAGAGTGAGTGCAGCATCTGCACGAGGTTGTCGTAGAGCTCCTCGGGCGAGCCGTAGTCGTGCAGGCGGCGGGGGTAAGGTACCTGAAGTAGAGTGAGTGCAGCATCTGCACGAGGTTGTCGTAGAGCTCCTCGGGCGAGCCGTAGTCGTGCAGGCGGCGGGGGTAAGGTACCTGAAGTAGAGTGAGTGCAGCATCTGCACGAGGTTGTCGTAGAGCTCTTCGGGCGAGCCGTAGTCGTGCAGGCGGCGGGGGTAAGGTACCTGAAGTAGAGTGAGTGCAGCATCTGCACGAGGTTGTCGTAGAGCTCCTCGGGCGAGCCGTAGTCGTGCAGGCGGCGGGGGTAAGGTACCTGAAGTAGAGTGAGTGCAGCATCTGCACGAGGTTGTCGTAGAGCTCCTCGGGCGAGCCGTAGTCGTGCAGGCGGCGGGGGTAAGGTACCTGAAGTAGAGTGAGTGCAGCATCTGCACGAGGTTGTCGTAGAGCTCCTCGGGCGAGCCGTAGTCGTGCAGGCGGCGGGGGTAAGGTACCTGAAGTAGAGTGAGTGCAGCATCTGCACGAGGTTGTCGTAGAGCTCCTCGGGCGAGCCGTAGTCGTGCAGGCGGCGGGGGTAAGGTACCTGAAGTAGAGTGAGTGCAGCATCTGCACGAGGTTGTCGTAGAGCTCCTCGGGCGAGCCGTAGTCGTGCAGGCGGCGGGGGTAAGGTACCTGAAGTAGAGTGAGTGCAGCATCTGCACGAGGTTGTCGTAGAGCTCCTCGGGCGAGCCGTAGTCGTGCAGGCGGCGCGGCGCGCGGTCGGCGCTGCTCCAGAACTCCGAGCGCACCACGCAGCGCGGCGCCGCCTCGCCCGTGAACCCGAACCTGCCAAGCAACAAAACAACTCAACAATGCCCCAAAACCCAAATACATTAACAATGGAAACAAGGTTGACATAAAAATATGTTTCATTTTTTTTAACACTGAATACGGAGATACATAAAGAACAACCAGCTCTTATCAAGTACACAAGACAGTATAGACAAGACACCCTAAAAGTTGACTCAAAACCTGCATATTATTTTTTTATATTTTATTTATTCGTCACACAAAACACATATGAAACAAAAATTTCTAACTAGCAATAGGAACTACATTGAATAAAACTGTGTGTGATCTTATAAAATTGTATCTACCTGCTATTGTAAGTTCTCCAATTTGTTATCACAAATTCATTAAACTTCACCTAAAGTTACAGTATCTACACAGTTTCTTTTGAGAATGATGAATGTTGCTTATTAACTTACAATAGTATTATGTTCAAGCTTATGGCTGATCTGTGCAATATTATAATTTTCTTTAAATTTAAGGTGACTAAATGGCTAATCAATAAATGTTTCTATAGTATACATGAATTTTTCGATTATAAATTGTGACATTAGTATAGGATATAATAAATATAATAATTTTATAATGTATTCATACGCCTGTAAAGGTAAGTTTTGGTTGAACTTTTATAAATTAAGATCTCTGTAAAACCCAAAATTTTTGAATAAATGAATTTGAATTTCGAGTTATGTGGAAATGAACAACAAATGCTGAGCTATTCCGAGGGCTTCACTTTGATTTGAAATGTTAAGTACTTACTTGAAAACTATGACAAAATTAAGTTCAATGAGTACTCACTTAGTATAATCATAGCCAAGATCCAGAACTACCGCTTGTTTTTCCTGGATAAGAGCAATACCCTCATAGAGAGCCATATTTGTAGTTTTTTATTTTACTCTAAAATATACTTAGCATTTTCTTTCGAAATTGTAGTTGCTATTTAATTTATTTGCCTTCAACACCAAATTTTTGCCAAAACAATGAAAACAATAACTTTAACTTATTTTGAGCTCATGCAGTCATGCATGACGTTGACACTTGATATTTGGCATGCAATGAGAAGTCTGACTTACGTTATTTACCCGTACCGTAGAAGTGGCGCGACAGTATCTGTTTGCCTGTCCGTTCGGAAGATAGGTATCGTAACGTAAGTTTTAATTTCAGTAAGAACTAGGTATAATTAGGTAGGCTAGGAGCTTGGTTGACGACCTCTGTGGCGCAGCGGGCGAAGGTCCACCTGCGACACAAGAGGTTGCGGGTTCGATTCCCGCCTCGGAACAACAATTTGTATGATCTGCAAACATTTGCTCCGGGTGTCTGGGTGTTATTTATGTATAACTAGCTTTCCGCCCTGCGGCTTCGCCCGTGTTTTACACTTTCCCGCAGTTTTCTTTGCTATATTATAGCCTATGTTACTCGGGGATAATGTAGCTTTCCAAAGGTGAAAGAATTTTTGAAATCGGTCCAGTAGTTTCGGAGCCTATTCATTACAAACAAACAAATCTTTCCTCTTTATAATATTAGTATAGATATAGATATAGATATAAATATAGAAGTATAGATAAAAAGTGGCCAATTATTTATATGAAATAGTTTTTTACGTAGGTATTATAAAAAAATTACTTGAGGCCGTTCTCGAGTTATAAGTGGAGTAACTAACACGACTTTCTGTTATATATAAGAAAGAAGAAGATATAAACCTAACAACAAATTTAATTTTTAAAATATTTTTATTGTATTAGGTACCTACCTACTATGTTTTTAAGCAAATATAATGTTTAATTCGTTGTGTTTAAAAATATTTGACACGTAGGTACCTACCTAATTTTTATTACCTACCAATAAATACTATTAGGAATATTATTCTTATTATGACTATTAACTACAAAGTCCTATTAAGGGTTACCTGGAGCCAGTCTACGCCTTTTAAACTTTTCATGTATAATTGTAAACAAAGAGTATGAAAAAACTATCAACGACTCTGGTAGCCAAGTGTAAACAGATGGTAAATAATTTATGACCGTAAGCATCAAAGAGAATAACCATTTGACATGATTTTGAGCATCTAGTCAACATTTTTAGATATTTTTTAATTTTTAGTTAAATATTATATGTTATATCGTGGTTATACCCAAGCGAAACATAAAAAATATACTTGCCTAATTACTTTTATACGTCTAGATACATTCCAAAGTTGCCAATTTCAATGTTTACGGTTCGAGAGTGCAGAAGTGCATATTGTATCCATTAACGGTTCACATCACCGGCTGGAGGTCAACATACATGAGCGTAGGGCTCTGCAGGTCTGTGTGGCGCTTGCCGCGGGCGTGCGGCGCGGCGTGGGGGCGGGCGGGGGCGGGGGCGGGGGCGGGCGGCGCGCGGCCCGCGGTGCGTCCGCCGCCCGCCGCGCGCCGCTTCCCGCGCCCGCGGTCGCCGCCGGCGTCGCGCCGCTGCGCCGTCGGCTGCGTCTACAAGCTGCTGGACTCCTTCATGAACAACCTCACGTGACGTGCGTGACGCACAGGACAACCCCTGCTCTATCGCAGGTTAAACCTGTCTCGTTGAAACCTGCTATGACAAATGCCTTAAATAAAGCTGCTTAATAAACTTTTACTCATTTTATTAAAATGGAAGGCGACTCGCAAGCAGAGTGCAGAGTTGCTGACATGCTCGTGTTACTGACATGCTCGTGTTACTGACATGCTCATGTTACTGACATGCTCGTGTTACTGACATGCTCGGTGTCACTGACGCAAGCCGAGGAACTCGCAAGGAAAGACGCGCACATCCGAGGCGGGGCTCGGGACTTGGGAGCTCACTGTCAATGTCGCTTGCATGGTAGCTTGTTAGGTATGTGATAAGTATGATCTCTAAGTAATAAGGAAATGCTTACGAAAAAGAAAAGGAAATACGCTTTTTTATAAACATGTCTATTATGATATAACTTTTTAAACTATCATGGTTTTTAACTATATTTGAACATAAAACGGGTAACATACCATGATTTAAATGTTTTTGAGTTTTCCGATATTTCGACACTGTTGCAAGCGCCATGTTCACGGACAAACTCAAAAACATTTAAATCATGGTATGTTACACGTTTCATGTCCAAATTGTCTATTATGACCTATTACCTAATTAGATATGTTAGGACAAATCTTTGGTTGAGAAATAAGAGACAATTTTTACAATATTTATAATTTATTTAATTTCTTAAGAATCACTTGGTAAAAAATAATTAAATAAAAAAATCACCATGCTTTGTTCCATACCAAACAGCCTTAGATAAATTACCAACTAGAAGCAATAGAATCGAAATAAAGCGAAGTGAAAGGGATGAGAATAATTTAACTATTTCTTATACACACAAATTCCGTTATAATACATATTTACAAACATAAACGAATCTAGACTGTCACGGTAAAAAAAGCTTGAGCACTCTCTCACTGCACTGCACACACACCAGCGTGCACTGCACACACACAGCAGCGTGCGCCGGGGCCCCCGCCGCGGGCCGGGCCCCCACCGCTACATTACACTAGGCTAGTTATTGTCTAGGGCGCGCGAGCGTTAAATGATGGAGGTGATGAGTCGCGCCTTGAAGTTGACTATCCTCTCCGACGTCTGCGCGATGCGCAGGATCAGGTCCTGGATGAGGTTGGCGACGCCGCGGTTGGCGATGATGAAGAGCCGCGTGATGGGCCCGGGCACGCCCTCCGTCAGGTTGTCCCCCTTGGCGCCGTCCCCCTCGCCCTCCGCACCGCCCACGCCCTCCTGCGCGCCCGACGACGACCCGGCCACCAGCTGCAACACAAGGAACGTCAACTGTCTGAGGCCGCAGCACGAGCCGCTACTACATACCTACGTACACGCTACTCGACAATCTACTCTAGAGCATGTGCGCTACGGTGCAACTACAAGGCTAAGTACGCAGCGCCAACGAGTGGAGGTTGGGAAGGTCGAGTGGAAAGGGGAAGGATACGCCTGTCACATTCAAAGTCAACAAACGCTACTCTACATAAATTAGCGTTACAACACTAGACCGCGCTACTCGTCTCGAGGTCGTGGATATTGCCCAATTACTACAAAATCAGATATTTACATGTTTAATGTTAGCAGAGTTATGTAGCACGAAAAGTTATCAATAAATGGATCGATAGGGCCGTCCGACGTCGAAATAAGCTGCGTTAGCAGTAAGTTAACTACGATAACAACGTCGCTCTACGCTCCGTCACTACTGCGCCGACAGCTACCGCCGGAACGTTGTGTGTGTATGTGTGGTGTGTGTGTGTACTTGTGTGTTGTCTTGCAGCGCAGTGTGTTGCGCCGTGAGGCCGAGGCGCAGCGAGTCGGTGCCCTGCAGCAGACGCAGCGCGCCGCCCGCCGCGCGCGCCACGGCCGCCGGCGCGCTCTGAAACATGCCGCGTGAGGATCCCGGCCCAGTCCGACTATGGGCGCGTCTCGCAGGCGCTCGCAGCTCTCGCGATGTACAGAATACGGTACGTAACGATATAGGTGTATGAAATAATTGTCTGTTAGGTATGCTCAATGCTCGTATAGTCGTCTGTATGTAGTTACATTTCGTTCGTTCATTCTGGGAAGTATAAAGTTATAGAAAAGAGCGCATACCCGGACGATGTCAAAGAGGAAGTTGCCGGAGCCGCCGCCGGACGCGCCCGCGCCGCCGGCGCCGCCGAAGCTCAGGAATCTGGAACACAACACGAAACATGAGTATTTCTTCCTGGTTACGACATACATCCGCGCAATCGTAAGTTGTCGTTTCGCCATTGTATTATAATAAGTACCGAGGTAAGTGGTCAGATCTAGATGGTTCTTGCGTGGGGCGCGTAGGCTGCGTAGCGCAGTCCTCGTAACTGTAATTTGTTCCACGCGATCGTTACATGACCCGCACGTAAGGCACGCACTGGCAGAGCTTGGACGAGATCGAGTCGTGCGAAGGGAAACGTCAGCAAAAACTCGCACTCGCTCTCGAGCCCATTGTTCAACATCGAGTCGAGAGCGATCGAAGACGCAGTTGCAGGCGCCGAGTGCGCCGAGAATAACCTTTAATTATTTGCCTTGTTTATACGATTAAAACATCATCTATGACTGAAGCAGATTGTGCAAGCGCTCACGTGCGGATTACCGAGTGTCTCGGCACACGCGCATTGCGGAAGCGAACGGGTTGTTACTAAAGTGTAGCAACTGCGCGTGCAGACAATCTCTCCATTACAGCTCCAAGAAACAAGATGACCTTGACGTAAATTAAGTACCTACACTTGCGCACACTTATATGGTCAATTTGTTTTCTTTTACACAGAAACGTAAAAAAAAAACGTTTCTAAGCAGTAAGCGCACCACCGGATTTGCAGATGCATGGACGGATGGTTTCATCACAAATCGATATAAATGTCGAATTAAGAGGCTGATGAAGAAGCAAAGTTCATTGAAAAGTCAATGTAAGTGTCTGATTGAGCAAGAAGATGCGTACCTTTTGTTCCTGTTCTCGTCAGAACCGTCGACGTCGTCGAGCGTGATCTCGTCGAGCGAGGAGGTCTGCGCGGCGGCCTGCTGGTCCTCGCTGGCGGCGGGCTGCTGGTCGGCGGCCTGCTCCGCGTCCCCCCCGTACGCCACGCGCACCTCGGCCTGCTGCGACTCCGCGCCCGCCAGCAGCTGGTTCTCGTCGCCGGCGCCGGCGCCCTGCAACGGTCGGTCACTGTGAGTGTGAGGCACGCGACAGGCGCGCGGGTGATGGATGCGATGGGCGTGCGGTCTGCGCGCGCGCTGCCGTCCTTGGCAGGCTGGTGAGGGTGACGTGCGTGACGTCATACCGGCTGGAAGAACAGCGCGCGTCTGCGCCTGCGCCGCGCGGCCGGCGGCGTCGTCGCCTCCGTCTGTGGGGCCGTCTCGGTGCCGTCCTCCTCCGTGGTCTCCGTGCCGGGAGTGGAGTCGGAGGCGTCGTTGAAGCGCGCCTTCAGGGCCAGCGAGGGGGTGGCGGGCGCGGGGGACGAGGGCGCGGGGGACGAGGGCGCGGACGTCAGCGGCTCGTCGTCATCGTCATCGTCGTCGTCGTCGAGCTCCACGGTCCCGCCGCCGCCGCCCGCGCCCCCCGCGCCCCCCGCGCCCCCGCGGCCCCCCAGGAAGGCGCGCAGGAACACGGGCCCCAGTGTCTGCAGCACCGTGCTCGTCAGCTGCTGTACCTTCTGTTCGATTATCTAGAACACAAGCCCACCTAAAGCACCTGCGTGTCTGTAAGGAAGCTGAATGCGTCAGTGCCGTGCTTAGGACTAGGGTCTGATGAAGTCTGGGAGAAGTCTGTTCGCTGCGTCCGATCGAAGAGTGCTAAGTAGTGAGGTAGTGTAGTGGTAGTACAATAGACTCTTATTTACAGGCTATAGCCGCTATCATCGAGCTGAAAGACATCACAAAGACACATGGGCACATTTGATTAAAAATTATGAGATGGTTAAAAATGAAAGTTTGTTCGTTTAAAATATAATGAGAGGAGCAGTTACCTGCGTGAGCGTGGGGAAGAGCTGGCGCAGGATGCCGATGGTGCGCTTGCTGCGCTCTGACAGCTCGGAGCCCGGCGCGCCCAGGTTCAGCGTCGCCAGCGTCTCCTGCGCACACACACAATACACTTATTCAAACATGCTTACTTCATAAACTGTTTACTTAAAGATAAAAAACACAGATATATTAGATTTGCTAACCTAAAATAGGTATATCCTGTTTTGTATGGAATACCTACGAGTACATTCTTAGGAAAGGACAGCGTATCATAAGAAGGTAAACAATTCTTATGCCAACAGTAGGTCTAATAACAAGCCAAATAATCCCCTGCTAAGGGGACACTCTAAGGGGATTATTAGACCGAGCCAATTTAGATAGTTTATTTATTTATTTTATTTATTTGAGTACACAAACCAGGATACTCGCGCATTTAATGATACATTTATACATAACTAGCTTTCCGCCCTGCGGCTTCGCCCGCGTTTAACACTTTCCCGGAATTTTCTTTGCTATAGCCTTTCCAACGAATGCAAAACCGTGGAAATCGGTTCTTGCGTTCTACAGGCGGCACTACAGGCCGCGTCACGCGACTGCGCCCGGCACCAGGCAGGTACCAATTCACGTTAATTAGCAGATAGGTGTTTCTACGACTGTAGTTTTTGTACAATTTGTAATGTGAGTAATTAGTGTCGCACGCCACTGCGCAGGCGCGGGACAGGCTGGTACCAGCTCACACTCTTACACGGTTACTTCGCTCCGCCGCCAGTAAGTGCCCAGCATACCTACGCTCAACAAACTTCTATACAAAGACACTGGTGTATCGTAGGGCACCCGTTTCATTGTTCTGCCTCATAGTTTCTACCTCCCCCAATGTGTTGTGGATACCGGCGTGATCCGCTTGTGCCAGGTGGGTGGGTGATCGCGGTGAGTTAGTGTTGCAGTTGGTGCACAGATCGACGCTGTAGTCCGTGCTCCACGCACGGGCAGAGTCGGGGTGTACTGCTACTAGACCGGCACAATACAGCCAACGACATTTACGGAATGTCTCGATGCCATCGCGTGATCATGACAAATATTTTACAGATTTTTGCGTGTTGTCTCATAATTTTTTCTACAATTTTACCTCAGTGAATGATAAAATATTGTACATAATTGAAAATTATCATATAACTTGTACTCAGCTCCGTCGGACAAGTGTGTAGGTACCTGCGCGCTGGCAGCCGGCGCGATGATCTCGATGATCTCCGGGGTCTGGTCCCCGAGGGGCGCGGGGGCGGGCGCGGGGGCGGGGGCGGGGGCGGCCAGCGCCGTCGCCACCAGGAGCGCGAACACGCACGCGGACGTCCTCATGCTGACTCTCTCTCTCTCTCTCTGTCTCTTACGGACTCGTATCTGTCGTTCTCTCTCCGTCGCAAACTGAATTCGTCACCTGCGGAAGGAAGGCTGGTAAGTCCTGGCTCCAACGTGCAACGGCGACAAACAAACAAACAAGCGAAGCGTAGTAAAGTACCGCACACTGGTTGTGTATTGTTTAGTTAGTGTATGTGTTCGACATCCGTCTTTATCTATCTGGGAAGAAAGAGGTCCAACTTCCCTTACGAATATTTAAAATCAATTTACAATTATTTTACACTGGATGGGTTCCATTGTAAAAATAATTTTATTTTATAGTCTTAAAGAATACAATATGTGTTATTCATTTTCTAGTTCATAGTCTTATCAGACTTTATTTAAATATACTATAAAAATAAATTGTAATTATTATTGCACAAATTTATGGACCAATATTATATTTATCAATCAAATGTAATGGTGTTTTCCTTGAATGTTCATCTTGCCAAATGAATTTCCAAGCACATTATGAAGGCACTCAAAGAACACGTTTCGTGGAGTGTTTGATAATAAGTGTTTGAGTAGTAGGTTCGCGGCCGGCGGGCGCCGGCGCGGCTCGCGTGCGCCGCCGCGGACTGGGTGAAGGTGAATCAGCTACCATGGCTACATCGACCACTAAAAACGTCCATCTCATTGAAAAATGACTACTATGATGTACTCTGTGGTGGAAATTGTTATTCCGACAACCTTAATTGTTTAGAGAGAAATAATATAAAGCAAGGGAAGATTAAGCGATCAATAGGTCGTTCAAAGTAATCTGTCGGTTACTGGCAGGTCGCCGCGGGCAGTGGGGCGGCGCGCGCGCACCGTAAGTGACCATCACGCAGTTATGTCATGTCGCCCAAAGTCGCGTTGTACTTGCAAATGAGCGGCGCTTGCGCAATCTCTAATGAGAGGCGAGAACCTGCGCATGGCGTCGCACATCGGCGCCGCAAATTAACGCTCTGCACTTTAATTAGAGCCGCAAGAGTCGATTGTTCGTAATAACTGCCGTTGATGGCGTTCGCGAGATCGCGACTCATTAGGTACATTTGTCTCCGTCGTTGCGCCGCGTGCTGCGCCCGCGCACCTTGCCCCGCGACGTCAATCAAACAATGCCATCGCGATAATTATCGATCAATCTTCATTATCCTCTAGGTAGTAATGGCCCTATGGCTTGAGGCTCAAGATCTTCTGAAGTTATTCTTATAAAACGTTTTTCTGAGAATTCCGTGAAGGAGAACAGGGATCGATAGACAATAACGGAGTATCGACTTATAAGCGGGGTGTGTGATGTGGTTCGATGCTCGCTGCAGTCCCTGGCCTGGACCGGCGGCCGGTATTTTTACAACACCTAATACATTAACGTCAAATAAGTGAATCTTTCGACTAATATACTGATTGCACCCAATTTTTGGCACGTTTTACGAGTACACCTTACATAGCTTGATTGTTGATAGTAAATCATAGTTGTATTATAAGTACTGTTTAAAGGGACACGCTCCATCACGCACGATCGTTACATACAATTACGAGTAATGCGTGTTTGTCTGTCTGTAGGCGAGCGGCGGCACGTGGAGCGCGACGAGGACGTCCGACCTGCACTTAGCCGCCGCCAGCCGCGCTTACAACATCTAATTGTTATGTACTCATTTACTAATATCCTAGCCTAAAGTAACTGATGGAATTGTTAAAATTAACCACAATATTTCACTTACTTCAGTTATTTTAACATCCCGTTATGTTTAATCACTGTTAGTTTACGTATATTGATGGTTTGTAATTATTTAATGGGATGTAAACTAACAGAGATTGGTGAAATTAGGTCTTAATATTACAATTACAAGTACGATTCGTGATTGCTTATTAGAATGGCGATTTTGTCAAACGATTTTCGTATTAATTAGTAAACATAGAAAGCCCAGAACAGATAGGTATCAGTCCGTACAAACTGTGCCCGCGCGTCCTCGGCACTCGGCACTGGCACTGGCACTGGCACTCGGCACTGGCACTCGGCACTGGCACTGGCACTCGGCACTGGCACGGAGGCGAGGCGAGCGCGGAAGTTACGTCACCTTTACAGTAAACAAACCTCCTGCTCTCTGACACTGACCGACATGACGGCACTCACACACAAACTGTGTGTGTTCAACAGAATACCAAGAGAGAACAGATAACACGCAAATAGCCAAGTTATTGAATCACGTTACGAGTGTAGATGTTGCATGTCTGCAAGAAACGCCGTTGAATGAATACAAACATTCATCGTCTTACGCAGATGCAACCTACTCGCATCTAAACACGGACTTTAGGGAGTAGCTAATGCCTAATGAATGGCCTTGAAGGCGCCAGAGTGAAGTGATAACTTACTTGATCAGGTAATGGTGCCTATTATCAAACATTAGGTTCGGCGCTTACGAGTAGAACGGAAACGCTCGCGGCGCGTCGAGCCTGTCTACTCCCAACCTCACTTGTAACTTGTCCAAGAAATATTTAGGACTTTGTGCAAGTAACTTACATAAATATAAGTGTCATGTAATAAAAGGCCGCGCCGCTCACCGCCGGGCTGCGGCGGGACGTCACGTGATGGACCATCGACACAATCTCCCCGAGAACGCAAGGACTCGCTAACCGCTCATTAGCTCCACGTCGACAACTCATACTGATTACATCTAACAATTAGGCGTGAACCCTGAACCCGCGACACTTGCCCAGTGTCCCTCATTTCGCGACGGTGTAATTATGACCTCGTGTGATGATAAGCAAAGCGAGTAGACGTTTGCGCAGTCGCACATAAATAGTAGATAATTGCTTCATTGTACCTACACCATTACTTCAACTAAACACTGTCATTATCCTTGGGTTTTCCCGTATATGCGCGATATTTTCGTCTTTACTCCCTTTTATTTTTGGCCGATTTCCTCCCTTTTTCCCGATCTGACCTGGTGGTTGAAGTCGCAGGCGCGGCACAAGTCGCGCGTCACAGCGACAAGCGCCGGGTCGCGCGTCACAGCGACAAGCGCCGGGTCGCGAGGTGTCCGCAGTTCCGCAGTTATTTACGTAACGTGCGAATTATAACGGTCAACAACGTGTAACAAGTGCCTGATATTTCCTTATTCAGTTGCAAATGTCATACATTTGCCGCGAGTTGGCGCGCTGCAGAGGCGCTGTGTAATTATGACTTGTGTGTAGACTGCGCTGGCTGACTCCGCGGACTGGGAGACATAATGTCATGACTTATTTTATTCCGCATCAAATACGCGCATTTTTTTACAAGCTTAAGAATTTAAAAATCATTTTAAAAAGAGTCGTTCGTCAACTCGCTCCAAAAATTTTGTCCCAACTGGAGCGAGTTGACGAATCGTAAATTAAATATTATTTTCGTTCTGCAACTCGCACCATCCTTTGTTTCCATTGAATCTATGTGACGAGTACAAAAAATACAAAAAATACAAAATTGTTTATTTTTACCAAAGTTTCACATAATGATATCAACTTTTGAAACCTCCTTTTAAGTGTAATACTTGTGTTAGGAGGAATCGCTCTTCCGAAGTACATTTTTATTAGTTATGTATTAAAAATACTTATCTAACATTATAAACATATTCAAATAAAGTAAACCATATTAATTTTAACAATTTAGGTTAAGATTGAGGGTAAAGTATTTTAATAATTAAGTTGTTTGTTATGATCGAGGGTAGAGTCTAGTCTTGAGTTTAGGTGAAAAAAATGTTAGGTGTGGTACAATTTAGAAGGTATGAGCGTTTTAGAGTGTAAGTGTGATTTATGAATATAGTGATGTATGAGTTATGAGTGTGTGTATGTTTGTGTAGTGTGTGAAAGTGTTATGTCTAACTACGTATATAAATATATAATAAATAAATATGTAATAATATAATCGATTTAATATGTAATACGTTTTAATAACTATAAATATTAGTATTAGGAAAGCTTTTTAAAAAGTCCTTCCACTTTGTCGTAGTCTAGGGTTTTCAGCCATTTTATTAATTCTTTTTTGACTTTATGTAAATTCATGGGGTATATATAAATAATTTTATTAATTTTGTTATATAGATTGGCCGATTGCCTATGGTACTGACGTGATGCAAAAACGGAATGTACGCTAACATTTTTAATTATTTTATCTTTTCTTCTATTTTGTTCATGGGCTGGGTTATACTCTAAGGTTTTATGTAATTTTAGCATTGTATTAAGGATATATAATTTACGAACGGATAAAAGGCCAGTTTCGAGGTAGAGACTTTCAGTCGGATATCTGTAGGGTTTTGAATGCATTACCTTGAGAAGAGATCTATGTGTCCTTTCTAGATCGAGAAGTATAGTTTTTGTAGCTCCTCCCCACACCGGTATACAATAGGTAAGAACTGATTTAACTAATGAGGTGTATATCTGATTAATTAGTGTTGGAGTTGTTATGTGTCTTAAATTTTTAAAAATCCACATCAGCTTTCGTGTTCTAAAACACTAAAAGCCCTCTTTTCGGTCTAAGAATAAAGCGATATAACTATGTATGTGATGAACTCATCGACGCGATACAAAACCGCAACAATTATTTTTGAGGAACACACTCGAACTGCTCGCGAATGAGAGCATCAATCCAGCCTCACAATATCGCGTCTATAGTCTATGGTCTATATTACTCACCAGTTTTGTGACTCGTTAATGCATTACAATACTTGCAAATGTCTGTATAAAATACCTACTCTGCTCGATTATCTTGTCGCATCGTACAACGTAGTGTCGTGTCGTGACGCCGCAGCAAACACGTTCGTTCGGCGTTGTTACGATATAATGCGTTTTGCGAAAGCGTTGTTGCAAGCGAGCCGACGTGTTTTTACTGGAATTAGGAGCGATCGGAGCTAATGTGGTCGCGGCGCCCGGGGAGGCGGGGGGAGGCGGGGGGACGCGGGGGGGGTACGCGGGGGAGACTTGTTTGGGAAACCCGAAGAGCATTCTTCGTAACGTGCACCATTCGTTGCGGCGAGTCACGTCCTGTCGTCGAGTCGGACTGACTTGGCTTCAGCGCTCGTTTTCCTCAAACCTCAAGGTCTCGTGTGGACCTGTGTGTGTGACCTGTGCCTCTTCATGGCGCGTGCTCGAGGAAACAATCCGCGGAGGATTCGTCATCGCGACCGGTAGTTAACTGCGTTCAGCTACATAGTAACATGGTGTCTCTCATAATACCGTTTTAACATACAAACGGGTGTAAATACAGGATACACCCGTTTGATACAGTATAATATAGAAGCGCGTCGGTGTGAGTGGACCGGGAGAATGTCCACAGGCACACACGCATGCGCGCAAAGTAGGTAATGGCGACTGCAAGGTTTCAAAATTAATTGAGTGAATGGTTAAAGTGGAAGAACTTGTGTAATAATTTACAAGTGCGCCGAGTTGCGTCACCGCAACTGTAGCACTCGATCGATAACACGCGCCCGATCCGAACTACGGACTGATGTATACGATGTTCAGCTTTGTTCCTGTTTGCGCCATTGGACTCGGCTCTACGCCAGTCGATGTGCGAACTAACTCTACTAGATGTGCCAGTCGATCCGTGCCGGGGCTGGTTCCTACTCGATGTATAGGTCTCAATTTAAAGATCACAGTTCTACAACTTGAAACCATGTAAGTTTCAAGATTGAAGGGGTTTTCCTTGAAGAGCCAATCAAAGGCACGGATCATGGCCATTTGAAACCGATGTCTAAGATAATAACTATAAATTAAATTCTTTAAAATGCTGGGAACCAATTTAATTCACAATATTCAATTTGTTGATCAAACAATAAATTAAATTAATATTCAACTGCTCGACCGTCAATTCATCGATCAACAGATGTCTTATTTGTCCTCCAATTATTAATAAATACGTAATTAAAATATAGTAACTTGTAGCAGTGCCTAATGGATTAATTAGCGCTGTGAGACTTCCGGAGCAAGCGGCCGCAGACTCGCAAGGTCCGCGGGGAATGTCTAACTAATGTAACGGAACCCATTCAATTATATCAACTTGTTAATACTAGTTCATTATTTATGTGAATGTTATTTTAAAAATCAAGGCAAATCGCAGTGACAGTGCAAGGTTGCGGCGGGTGGGGTCGGGGGAGGTCAATCGTATGCGACTAGCGCGCGCGCCCGGCGCCGCTTGCCTGATATGATCATCCTTTTACTTAACTAAGCGCTAAAGCTAGACGTACAGAAATACAGATAGAGTTAGTTGATCATTAATTGTACGTATAGGTAACAATATAAGTAAGATAATGTATGCATGTGCAACGTCCGTCCGAGGCGCGCTTGCGGCACGTGGGAATGTGAGCGCAGGTTTTTGGCGCATTGTGCGCATGCGCGTTGCACCGCGCGTGGGACACCGCACGAACACACGGATACGATACATTTTATGACTTTGCGCAACACACACTACTTCCACAGTTATATGAAACTAAACTATCGGACTTATTATTCCAATCGACCTGCTACAAGTGAGCACTAGGACCTATTATGTAATTATGTACGTTAAACAAAATTAATACAGAGATGTTGTTGTGTGAATTTGTCCATCAATATTTAATACAAATGTCTATGGACAAAGCAATGTGCTACTAGAATAAACTTAAACGCACTAGCACTTTCGGCATCTAAATTAAATGTTCGGAGGGAATTATGTATTCCCAATTAGCTATCTGCCTACTAAAGATGTAAACGCGCTCGCGTAGCATCGTAACATGTGGCTCGTAGCGCTGCTACGCCGTAGCACCTGTGACGTCATTATCAGATAGATAGTCAATTATTGGTAAAATTTAGATATTTACAGGTCAATTAATTAAAAATAAATTTATAAATAAAAATAGTTACTATCTCAAGATTTCCACCTATATCCTATCGTTAGAGCCGGAATTCGAACCCGTAACCTCCGGCGTTGTAGGCAGACCTGCGCCCGGTGCACCACAGAGGTCGTCGGAAGAAGAATAAAATCACTTCAGAACCTTGTGATTTTTTATCTTACCGGAATATGAACAATCATAGGTACTTATATCTTTTTTTACAGTTGGTTACATACTTTTTACTTAATTTTTTTCTTCATATATTATTTATTCCTTTTCATAATTTTTCCTTGTATGTATTGAATATGTGACGTTTTTGATTAAACATAAAGCTAGTGTTATTGGAGAAATCTGTAATAGTTTTCAATAAATAAAATAAAATTAAATGATAACGAGTTAGTTTATATCTCAAGGCTTACTTCACTTAATTAATGTCGGAAAATTAACAAGGATATTTATTTTTCCACTGTCAATAAAAGATGAAGAGATGCAGAGCGCGATAAAATTCTTCGGCTAAAAGACGATTGATTATTTCGATAACTTGCTGTTTAGCGTATACTGACTGATTTTACGTCAATTTAAGTTAGAACAAGAGGCACGGTGTAAGTGATCAGAGATGTGTTGTGAAACGCAGATCTGCGGAGACAATACCGGTTGCTCAAAACTTACGTGAGTGATCCGTGAGGCCTCCGTTGGGAAACACAATTAAACAAACTGTTTCATAACGCGCGACACACAACACATCGTAATGACGGTAGTTTCCGCGTGATGATGATGAGCCTTGCCATTGACTCGATGAAACTCACATTTCCTAACAGTTCTATAAGCCGCGTCCGTAATGCCGCGGGATGAGGTAAGTTGTTGGCAAACGTGATCGATGAGCGCCTGCGCAACGAGACCTTTGCGCACTTATATTAACCAATAAGATGAATGCACATCTTAATTAAGAAGATGTCAGCGTCATATAAATTTGCAATTTATTTTACATGATGTTTGCAAGACAAAGTTCCACGAACGACCGTTGTGCGCGTCGGTCTGTCACGCGCTCCCGCGGACGCGCTGTAATAGTAACTGTGTAGCGTAATGCGATGCACAAGCATCACTTCTGATAGACGACAACTTCATTTTATTGCATAAAGTTTTTTTGTTTAACATAAAGTTTAACATTGGCCGCTTCAATTGCCGAAAGCGACAGTTTATACTCGTTATATATTCAATTGGTAGATCCCAAGTTATATGTAAATTTTTATAGTATAACTACTGAGTAGGCCTTTCCAAAAAAGACGACAGATAACAGGTTCATTCACTAGTGTTTGCACATGGCATTTGACGTCACGGCCACGGCATGGCACCCTGTAGTTCATGTTGCGTGTGCGCTTGCGCGAGTGCGTGGCGTGTGATGTCACAGAGTCCCGTAACCAACCCAGCGCGAGTGTGTGTGCGGAGCGTGTGTGACGTCACAGTCCCGTGGTTGTGTGCGTCCCGTACACACGTCCCTTTCACTCTCGCCTCGCTCCTCCCACGCGGCGGCGCGTGAAAGTGCCGGTGACGCGTGTGACGTCACGCGCTTGCGCAACACCGTGGACGCCAGTCAAGTGGACCACTGCCCGCGCACTGACACACATTCAAGGGATTGCGATTTACTTTGGGTTCTCTCAGAAAAAAGCTCTTTGAGGCTAATATCCAATATTTTGCTGGAGCTGGATGGTATAATTAATGTTTTTTACTGTGTCCCTAAATTAAGCTAATGGAGTAAGACTGGAGTTTAGGAATACATTTTTGATTGATGTGGTTTCTTTGGTTGCTTACAAAAATGAGAGAATCTGGGTGACACAAATACTGGGCCAATGTCATGTCATGGGCTCTTTTCTTGTCAAATGTTGTCCACGACAAATGGGTGCGCCTAAGCCGGTCATCATTCTACTAAACCAAAATACGTGGCGAATGCGGTCATTTAAAGCACCTTACGCAAGAATGTGGATCTAGGTCCGCACAAATAAACACACAGCGTTGTTTCGCAAAGCACTTTTTAGCCATCTTATATTTTATTCATCGCGATGTGATTCACCTTTGTAAGTCGGTCAGTCGGGTAACGATCCGATATCATAATGCTGTCCACAGCCCAGTGTTGCGCAACCGCGGCCTGCGCCTGCGCCGCGCTCGAGGAGCTAGCAGCGCGCCGCCACCCCGCTTGTATACGCGCCCTCCAAAATATATTAATTGGTTATAATTTAGATGATGTTGTAATGAGATGGGCCGGCCTTGCGATCGGACTGATTTCATTAGCATAATCACGCGCAAGTGGTTGCTAATTATAGTAGCTTGAGGCCGCGCAGCCCCTCTACCTCCCTTCCCTTTCCTTCCCTTTACCCCTCTCCTTGCACGAAACTGACCACAAATATTAAATACGATAATTAACGTGCATGTTAAACTCTATAGGTTTGCTCCACTTTTCGAAGATCATCCAAATGTTTAAAATTTGCATCTGTGCGTATTATATTTGTTGAGAGAATCTCATGTGTCGACAAATAATGAAATGGTGGTGAGCCCGCGTCACCTTCAGTTAAGATAGGAGGGGCAGAGGGGTGGAAGCGGCCTGTAATGAAGGTGATTGAGCAAATTACCAAGATTGTAAATAAACAATCGTAGCGTGCATCTGTCCGTCCGTCCTCGAGCGACCTCGCGGTTAGTTTCCGCAATCATTACATTATTAAACAATTTGGCGCAGGAAGCTGTCACGGCGCTCGTCAGCACGCCGCGCCCGCGCCCCGCCGCGCCTCGCCCCACCACGTCGCGCCCCGCCGCGCCGCGCCCCGCCACGCCGCGCCCCAAAAATTAAGCCGTCGACTTCAGCTAGTTAAGAGCTAGACTACATAATATATATTAGCACAAGAATTGAAATCTGTTCCAAGTTAAGATGTCTCGAATAAATAAAAAAACTGACACTTGATACACAATTATTAAAATCTATAAATAATATAATATAGTCAATTATAAATCCAGGTGAATGTGCTAGTGTAGTGGTGCAGTGGTGTGCGGGTGGTTGCGCAAGGGCAGGTCCTATGAGGGGGCGCGGGGGCGCAGGGCGCGACCCCGCCCTGTGCGTGCACGCGCACACACGCGCCGCGCTGCGCGTGTGTGCGTGATCTCGTTCCTTATGCAATGGTTACCTAAGCTTGCGCCGGCGTATGCCCCGGTCCTTTATGGATATACATATCATTTTTAGTTTTATCATTGTCTAATTTTAGAAATTAGAGGGAAAAAAAATTTACCACTTTGGAAGAGTCTCTCGTAGTTTGCACCAGTGTTCCAACATTCAGTTGAAAAAAAAAATGGTGTGAGAAACCTTAATAATGATTTCTGAAGACCCATCCATAATAACCCATCGGTAAAGGTTCGATGAAATTTTTTTTTGAGTTTTGGTTTTAAGTATTTTAAACATCCAAATTTTAGTGTTTTTATGTCTTGAAATGTTAGTGCGATTCACAGACTATATCTACTTTCCAAATTACAACAGTTTAGCTCCGTATGTTACAGTCACATTTCTCCGTAGCTACGAGTACTTATAGTTTCTGAGAAAAGTGACTGTAACATACCTACGGAAAACGGACGGACGGACGGAGACACTGCTTAACTAAACGGCTGCCTGATCAGAACATCATCTCAGTTAAAGTAGCAGCTTTCAAAAGTGTGCGCTCGCTCAGCGCTCTCTGCAGTGCATGAGGAGGCTTCACTGCACTTCAGTTGAATGTGGTCCGCGTGTCGGCTGGAGGCTGTCGCCGGGACCTCGGCGCGACTCCTCGACCGAGCGTGAAGGCCCTCGAGGAGTGTGTTCGCTAACGCCGCCAGCTGCTAGCTGCTAGCTGCTGACTATCGTGATACTTTAAACAAGGTGTACTTAAAAAAACTGTATTCCTAATAAAACCGTTTCGTTGCGGAAATTCAACAATAATAGGAATTTTTCACACGTTTTTACATGTGTGGTTACTATGTTTTAACGTATTATATTCTACACAGCAAATACCTTTAAATAATAACAACTGGCAGAGGATGCGTCGACATTAATTCAGCTCTTGAACAGGATTTTGTTATTGCGCAATAAAGAGTTAGATAAATAAATAATTCTACGCCTATTTATAAACTAAACTTTAAATTACAGATCGCGCCACTTATGTTATTAAAAATATATTCAAACAGAATGTGGATAATTAACGAAAACGTATTTCAAATCAAATAGGAATGTATTTTATATGGTTTTCTATTGCCTTATAATGTTTAACTGGTGAAAAAATGTATGTCGTCTATTTCCATTAAATCTTACAGATTACTTGGATAAGCCAATCTTCTCGTAATTTTTACAACCTAGGTTGGAGCCTGCAGCAATTATAATTATGTAATTATCATTATAAAATTATCTTTGAAAATTTCCTAAGGAGATCATTAGCAGTGTTACTAGTAAAAAATCATTAAAGTAGGAGCTTAATTGATAAGTGGACAAATCATAAAAAGCCGCCTGCTCAGTTTGCACAGCTCTGATACGGCGCGCGTTCATCTTTTACATAACTTAAACTGGTATTGGTTTCATTTATGTAGCTTCGAATAGAAATATGTAAGTAAATTTTTTTGTACTGATATACAATAGACACCATGCATATACATTGTAGTACCCAAACCGGATTCAAGTTGATACCTTTAGGTACAAAACTAGTAGATAGGTGTGGAGGTACACGTGAAACCAATAAATGTTGAAGTTTGAGTGCTTACCTATTACAGGTACTTAGTTGCAATGAGCAGCTCAATATGCAAAGTAATCGATCTAACATCCATCTTTTACTATTTTATTATTAGAATCATAAGCAAATATCAATGTTTTACTACACACGTGTCGCAAGAAACGATCTTTGCTAATTTAATCATTACAGCGATATTAACAGACGAGACTTCAAATGTGAAGCAAAACGTTAAACATTAATAACTTAGTTAACAAATCCTACTTAATAACGATTGATTTGAAAGTACCTACATATGCGGGTATTTGGTATTGATAATCAATATAATCAAAATGTCAAAACCTATATTTATGGCTATGGGTCTAGTAGCGAAATCTTAATAAACAATGAATATATGGCGTGGACAGGGACTAACTGCAGTGAATGACTGAGTGAGTTGTCGACGCGCTAGTGGACGCTCTGCGCGCCTCTCTCGCCGCCGTCCGTGGACGCTCGCGCGCCCTTGAACTTGCAGCTACTGTGTGAACCCGGCTGTTTGTCTACTGTTGTATGTGTGCGTGGAGCAGCATCGCCAGTATGCACTCCACAGGTAATCACCGCTAACTATTTGTCGACTCTTAACTAATGTAGGGTCTGACATGTCTGGTGTCTCCTGTGCGAAGCGGAGTGGAGCGGTGCGGAAGCGTGTCATACGGCCACTTCAGGCCGCGGGCGGGGCGCGGGCGGGGCGGGGCGGCGGAGCGAGGTCAAAAGCGAGATCGATCGCCTTGGACTTGTTTGCCAATTTCGCGGAGTTTTTTGATTTCTTGAACTTTTTACCTTTTCCGAATGTCGCCTTTGTTTCAGGTCAGTGAGTAACATTAACATAATCGGCGGTTCAAGGCCTCGCCGCGGTCATCTCCTGCGCTCCTGGAGCCCCGCTCCGGCCGTCAGCTCCAAGAGCGCAGGGACTGGTCGAGCCTGTCCTCGTCTGATCGAGTCGCCTGTCCGGTGCTGATGACGCAGCTTGGCGGAGGTCTATCGGGTGAGTTCATTCCGGGTTCTTGTGAGGTCACAGCTCGTTCTTCTCGTCTTTAGGAGTTCTGTGCATTTTGTTTTTTTTTTAATTTTTGATATTCGACATAACACTGAATTAACTATTCTCTCAGTATAAAGTATGCCGCATGTTAGTATTTTGGCACAAAGTCAGATGGGACGGAGGGCGGTGACCTCTATGCAGAGAGCAAGGAGTGCAATAAAAATGGCAGCGATGTATATGAATAATAATACCTAGTTATGTAAATGTAATCAATTTGCTCTCGAGACTGTTTATCCGGGAGTTAGACCTAACCAGAATGCAAACATTAAGATGACGTCATGTTTTCATGGGTTTACCGTTGTATGAGCGCACCTGTCGATTGAACGCCCTGTGCTGCATCCGCATCTGTGCCGCAGCATCACTGGAGAGCTCAAGTCCCGTGCTCGGTGGCCGCTGGGAGATATTGAATTCGCGAAATGAAGCAATCACTTACCGGCTGTTGAACCACCGCCACGGCTCTGTCGAAAGGCGAACCGGTTCATACAATAAAAATAAGATTGAGGGGTGAGCGGAGTGGCGGAGCCCTGCCAAGGTCGCCGGCGGTGCAAAGTACAGGCGCGAGGCGCGGGCCGGCAGGGTGCGGGCCAGAGGCGCAGGGTGCGGGCCAGAGGCGCAGGGCAGGGACAGGGCGCAGGGCACAGGTGAAATTAGAGAATGTGTGTCGAATACGTAACTCCGGCGCAGCCGCGGCCGCCTGTCGCAACCGCGCTGCGCCGCTGCGCTTTCTATTGCCAATGTCGATCTAATGTTATTCATATCTAATTCATTTTACGGTACTTAATTAGTTTCAGTTTCGGTGGCGGTTGAGTAAGGCTTGAGGGGGGGGGGTGGGGTGACCCGCGGCCTTGGCCCGCAGCAACCGCCGGAACTAACGCGCTCCGGACCTTAGCCGGCTTATCCGTACACCAAGTCTGATCACCATGAACTGGCATCTTATTTATATTGATTTTTAATATTCCTATTGGGATAAACGGGAAATCCTCGAACCTTTTTAAGCTGAATTTTTAATATGGCCAACGTCATTTTGTAAACAACGTCCAAAGTACCTACTGCATTTGGCAAAACGATAATACAACATAAGATAGGATGATGTGGAGTGTCACTGTAAGTATGGTGTGCCGATGGTTTATTTGTTAACGGCTGTGTAAGTCCTGGGCGGGCGGCCGGACGTGTGTGTGTGTGCGGTACGTTACCAACAGCTGTCGACGGCGGCGGCGGACACGTACGGGAGCTGGTCGCGGGAGCGGGGACGCGTGGTGTCGGGGCGGGCGCGCGCGGCACAGTGCCGGCCAGCGCGCGCCGGCGCCGCCTGTACCCCGCCCGCGCCCCGCCGCCCGCGCCCCCCGCCGCGCCCCGCCGCGCCCCACCGCCGCCGCTCTCCGCTCGGAGGAGCCGCACGCTGCTGCAGAACCATAACATAAACAAAGCTAAACAGGTCGCAAACAAAAACTACGCCATCCCTTAGGACTTTACAAAGGAAACGTGCGACGGCGTCTCTTATTGCATCTAAACTTAGAAGACAGATTTAATTAGATATAATATTTATTTTTAAACTATCATGATTGAAACAATATTAGAACATGAATCGAATAACATCACTTACTACTTGCCTACTGTTGTTATCTTGGACATTTGTCCAGACTCGCCCCCGCGCCCCGCGCCCCGCGCTGACGCCCGCTGCACCGCGCGGCTGCTAATCAACAAGTACACCATAATGCGCCAAATAAACGGTACGGTTGTTATTTAGGTGGTTGGTAAGGTTCCTTCCCGTTGTCCCCGGTGACTGTATCCCCGGGCCGGGGACAACGGCACGCAAAAAATTTCATTCCCGTTGTCAACGGCACCGGAAAAAATATTCATTCCCGTTGTCCCCGGTGAAGCTGGAATTGGAATTAATTGACGTTTGGAAAGAAAATAAAACCATCAAATATCATTGACGAATTAATGGCTTAATATTTATACAAGCTCGCTGTAAATGATGCGGTCCGGGGCTCGCTTGGGGACACCCTGAGTGGTTCAATACAAAACACTTTTCTGGGATTGGGCAGCTCACTGCTGTAGGTACCAGACAGCTAGTTTGTACCAGACACCTAGCCTTTACCACTTTATAGCGAGCTTTGCATGTTGCCAATGTAGGTGTGTAAATGCTGCAAAAAGTATGTTGTT
Source organism: Chloroclystis v-ata (assembly GCA_963691955.1). Taxonomy (NCBI): domain Eukaryota; kingdom Metazoa; phylum Arthropoda; class Insecta; order Lepidoptera; family Geometridae; genus Chloroclystis; species Chloroclystis v-ata. Next base: position 17,342,184 of record OY829904.1, read on the forward strand.
GTTGCCAATATTATGTGAAAGTCCGAAGGATTTGCACTTGCAATTGGTACCAGGCAAAGATTTTAAAGGAATTAGAGTTGATTGTTTACTTTAGTTGGTTTCATTATATGTATTATACACCAACAAGCCACGCCAGCCTACGCGGCCCAACTACATGTTTGATTTACAAGAAGTCGGCAGCAGCGTCGTGCTGGGAACTGAACCCACTTACTGCGATCCTGAACCCGATACCCGTCTGCTAAGCTGCTGGTATTCCACATCCCCAAGACCTATTTGAGAGCCCCCAGAAGTGGACTTTTTTTTATTATTTTTAAAGTACATATTTTATTTTTACATTTTAGAAAAACTAAACAGCTAATTCATTGAATGAGTTGGGTATACACCTAGTTGGTTCTTTTGCTGAAAATTTAAATATGGAAACATTTTTTTAAGCTTAAGGGGTACCTACGGGAGTTTGTCCCGTTTGCAGGATGTCGACACCACAGGTGGCCTGTAGGTCACCTGTAGAGCCTAATGCAACCTTACAAAATCTTTATTGCCCATAAATTTAAGTATTGCTGTTAAAAATATGATGGTGACTGATTGCGAAATTATGCAAATTAGTGTAAATATGCGGTTGTGCGGTTAGCGCCTCGGTGTGAATTAGCATCGCCAACAATGGCGGGCTGGGGCTCGAACCTGCGACCTGCAGACCGCGCCGGCCCCGGGGGCAAGGCGCGCTGAACCAACAAAACCTAAGGAGGCTTTTATTTGTATGACTATTATACAGCCCTGTATATTGGAACACCAAAAAACGACCGAACATCTTCGTAATGACATTTTGTTTCCTTAAAAAGTAACAGGTTAGTTTTGTTTGTTATTATTTTAATCTTATGATTATTGTCACTTTTATAATATTAATATTGCAATAATATTAATGAAACGTTTGCACACGCGTGCCCGTGCGTTTTTTATTTACATATTTAACTCACAAGCTATATTATTTTTGTTGTTAATTTTATTGAATTTTAAGATTTTTAGTTTCCTAATAGGTCTATATTATTAATTTATTTACAGCACTCGGCCGCTGAAACCACAACTAGTGCTAAGTCAGCCTCCCTCTACAAACAGCGTGTCATAACATTATCAGTTGAACCTCTAATTATAAGATTTTCGTGCAAAATACATTGCAGCAACGGTATAATAGTTAATAATTATACACGATGAGTATAAATGTATGCGTTTGAGAAGAAAAATTAAAACAAAGGATTTAGTAATAACCAGCATTTTAATAGTTTTGTATAATTAAATAAGTAGTAGTGCCTGCTGCCTCTGTAATGGCACGTAATAGGCTAATTACGAGTACGTGTTGTTTAATTGAATAACATGATGGTTGTAGGTGTGGGAACTACAACGAGCCAAGAGGACGCCGGCCGCTCTGCTTCAGACCTTACAGCCCTGCACCTGCCTGTTAATACGCCGCTCCTACTAAAGTAAAAGAGCTGAGATCATCTTCGTTTGTTGATTATGCCTTGTAAATAGCTCTACCTAAATTGTCAGGGTCTTTTCTTGCTTTTGACAATATTTTATATTATCCATTTAGAATGATGCTTTATAGCCAGTAAAATCATAGTAATAAGTTTATTAATAATATATTTAATATTATATTAGTATATTATATTTCTCTAATAGTAATTATAAGTCACAACTACTACTTATAAGTCATAGGAACTACCTAAATTTAAGGTATACAACTATGTATAATGCTTTATGTGGAAGCTGTTTTAAGTTTTAATCAAATTTTTGGATATATAAGCTCCTTGTTTCCCAAATAAATAAAATAAAATAATCATAGCATTTAAAATTTTAAAAAGTCGGATTTAAAAGTTCTCAAGTAGGTTTTAACTGGAATCCCAAGTACTTGTCAAAATGTAATTAGGTAGAGGTTGTAATGAGTTTGTGGAATTGTCGCCGCGCGCCTTGACCTGCCGGCCGCGACCCGCGCTCCGTCCCTGACCCGTGTCGTCTCCTCTCGTGTCGTGTCGTGTCGTGTCGTATCGCCGCGCGCCTTGGCCCGCCGGCCGCGACCCGCGCTCCGTCCCTGACCTGTGTCGTCTCCTCTCGTGTCGTGTCGTGTCGTGTCGCTTCTTTTGTTCATAAACATCTGCCTAGATAAGAAGTATCAACTTCTTGGGCATTCATATAACATGTGTCAAGTTTTTCCCGTGATGGTATCTAAGCTATAGGTAGTCGATAGTTCTAGTAGAGGATTTACTCGAGCGTCATAGACCTATTCATATTAGGTTGCAAAGCATAGATGAAAAAAAAAAATTGACTGATTTGTATGATCGGCGGGAGACGCATGTATGATATTTTATCAGCTTGTCAGCTGGACGGCCTCTCCGTTCCACCGGCTGCTTCATCAATATCTTTTATGAATCTAATAATGATTGGTACATTCGTTTATAAGTAAGTGTTGCGTCGCGTCTGCACTCGCACACAGCTGTAGCAGAGAGCAGAGACCGTCGCGGCGTCACGTAAGAGCAGACGCCACTAGCGTTGTGCCGCGGCCGCGTGCGTCGCTGCTTTACATAATGACATTATATTATACAACCGGTGTAACCGATTAACCTGCATCTGAGACTTGCCGGTACGCATTCTGTCAAAGTTTAATGTTTTAAGTTTAGTTATGGAAACTCCGACCGCTCGCTGGACAGACCCGCCGGGGCCGAGCTTCGATGCTACTTTTAATTATTGCTAACTAGGTTTCCGCCCAAGGCTTCGCCCGCATTATATTAGATTTTTCAGCTGTCAAAAGTACCCAATGTCCTTCTCCTACAAATATTAAATATGTTTTCCATTTAACAGTTATAAGTTACTAACTGTACTGTTAACTTGATTTGGAGGTGATTTGTAACGTTTGTTAATGCAAAATAAACTTTTTTTTTTTAATTTTTTTTTTTTTTATATAAATAAAATATTTACTTATTCATTTCTCTCACAAAACCAGTACACTTTGTAGTAGGTAGTTCCTATGATATTATAAAGCTAATGAGTTTGTTTTTTAAGAATTATTCAAATCGGACCCTACTGCTCCGTGTTTAGTGTTGGATAGTACATTTATCGAGAAAGGATATATTCTATAGCTAACCTATAAGTAAGGCAAGCAAAGTTATAAGCGGTTTATTATATGACTGGTTTCTCTCATTCGAAAGTTCATCATATCATCTCGTGCGCTGGGCACCGCCGCGATGCGTTCCCGTAAATCTCCTCTCAGGATATTGCAGCGAGGTGTGGTGCAGTGTGGTGCGGTGTGGTGCAGTGTGGTGCGGTGTGGCGCTCGATCGCAGCTGATTCATTAACTTGCACAATGAACAATCAGGTCGGTGGGCGGCGGCGGCGGCACGGCGGGGAAGCCCGAGAGAATGGCACTCAATCCTGTTCGGACACATTTTCCTGTTCGCGGTGAAAGGCTGCCGAATATTAGAGCTCCGCCGACAACAGGCTGGGTTACCTAACATTAAAGTAAATGAGCTAGCAATAGACGATGTTAGATGTCCTGCAGCGGACGCGATAACAGAGCGTGTCGTCGCCGGGAGCCGGGAGCCGGGCCGTGGCCGGGGCCGGGCCGTGGCCGGGGCTCGCGGCGAGAGGGCCGCTTGCGCATGCGCAGCCAGCTCCACTGTTCCACTTCATAAGATCACCGGTCATATGTAATGGATCCTCGAATCCGCACGAAACATAATGCTATTTACTAGAAGTCGTCCTTCTAGTAAATGTAATGTGAGTTTCATCAGCGCTACTCTCGCGGTTGCGTCGGCTAACGGCTTGTTAACTAATAAAGTAACAAATAAATGAGCCGTCGCTCAAGAGCCGTAGCCTCGTGCTGACAAGTGATTCCGGGTGCTTACTCATTTTGGATTTCCTTAGGTTTTTAAATAAACTGAAGAACATATTTTGCAAAGTAGGTCGTAGCCTCAAAGTAGCTCATAGTAACTCGTATAATCTTAATAAATGTGATTTTTTATTGATTGCTTAACTAACCCGCGACTTGACCACGTAAGAATCACGTGGGACTTAGCTATTTACAGAGTAAAGCAAAACCCACATGTTATAGGTCTGAGCTAAATAAGGTCAATAAAAAAAATATGTAAAATTCCCATACAAATATAGAAACCTATCTACCCCATTAATTCCTTAAAGAGCTGATGTGCCCTGAACCTTTTTCAATAAAGTTGAGCAACGCATTTAAAAGTTTTATACCTACAGATATTTTCGTCCTTTCAAAAGCATACTTTTGGCTTTGAGTAGTTTGATTGAGATGGCTGGCTTTGAAAAAGCTCCAGTAGCTCTAGTACCTAGATTTAAGCAAGATTTAAAATGAATATAATGGATCGGCAGCGTCATTTAAATAGTATTTAGTATCCGTCATAGATCGCCACGTGAAGCGAACCCGGCGGCGCGCGCGAGTGCGCGACTGTCATAGAATAGAAACTGTGATATTTTGCGTAATTTATGAATATTGCCCAATAACTTGAGGATAATGTTGTAAGTTGTAAGGACACGGATCTACTCTCCGAGCTCGGAAGGCCGCGCGGAACAGGCGGCCGCGGCGGAGGAGTGTCGCGCGGAGGAGTGTCGCGCGGAGAAGTGTCGCGCAGAAGTGTCGCGCGGAGAAGTGTCGCGCGGATAAGTGTCGCGTGGACGAGTGTCGTGCGGTGGAGTGTCGCGCACCGCGGCACAGGACGTGTTAGTGTCGTAGGCGCTCCTCGCGCACCGCTCCTTGCGACCGGACCCAGGTCACACTGTAGATACTACCATAACTAAATCAAACAGTACCTTAAACATGCTTTCATGGACGAAACCACTCTCCTAAGACATCGAACTATTATGCAACCGATCAATCTTACGTTTTAAGGCAATTTCAGATATATATATGATCAGGTGAGGCGGTGATCAGCTTCTATGAGATTTGACGGGGTATGCTTAACCGCTCTATAGAATCCTTTGGAGAAGGTGGTCTGCCCTTGAAGGGTAAGTTCGAGTCCTCCAAGGATACAGACGGGTGGACCCTTCTGGAACGCATACGCGGCGGTGTCCGACACTCCACCGACAGTGGAGGTCGCCCGTGCGTTGCAAACGCTCGATAACAGCGAGTGCTGAATGTACGAGGTAATGTATGTAAGTGCAATCTGTGCAATTAACAAACGGTATTGAGTCGCGAAACAGCTGATCTCTGATCTGCGAGGTTGCACACGTAACGCGTTGCACGGCGCTGACCCGTCAATAGTCAAATGTGGATTATTTCGGCAATCACTTATATAAAATACTATTGCAATCAATTATTATTAATTTATGAACCTACTCCTAACTGTGTTATTTATTGGAGAGAAAGAAAAGTTGGATTTCGGTTGCTTAATTCGCAAATTTTAGCGCAGCATTTAGATTAATGTCAAAGATTGTCACAATTTTATAAATTACTAGCTTTCCGCCCTGCGGCTTCGCCCGCGTTTTACACTTTCCCGCAATTTTCTTTGCTATATTATAGCCTATGTTACTCGGGGATAATGTAGCTTTCCAAAGGTGAAAGAATTTTTGAAATCGGTCCAGTAGTTTCGGAGCCTATTCATTACAAACAAACAAACAAACAAATCTTTCCTCTTTATAATATTAGTATAGATATAGAAGAGGCCGGCGACACGACGAATTTCCCATACAAACGAATACCAAAATTATTTGTTAGCCGCGCATATTTTCACGATATTATTGTATTATTATTATTTAAATAGTATTTATCTAGGTTCCTATGGAGTTTTTTTTTTTTACAAAATACTTATTTTAAATAAAATTATTTTTTTTAGTAAGTATTTTGAAAAAATAACTCGATAGGAACCTAGATAAATACCATTTAGATAATAATAATACAATAATACGGTGGAAATATGGTAGATTTCAAATAATTTTGGTATTACGTTTGTATGAGATATTCGTCTGACGCCGGCCTCTTAAATAAAAAATATGCACTTATATGAAAGTAATTGTAAATATATTGTATAATGTATATTAATACGAGGTAATATATGTATGTAAATAAAGTATATTGTAAATGAAAGTCGGGTATTCTGCTAAGCAGCATATTAGATTAATATCGCCACTAGGTACTTGTCATATTACGTGACAGCAGAAGGAAGATTATATAAACATAGTTTAATGATGGTATTTAAGGAAACAACGGGAAGGAACCTTTAATTTTATATTAATTGTGCTTCCCGTTGTCCCCTGGGACAATGGAAATTATATAAAACAAATTAGAATAGTTCCCGATGTCCCCGTTATTATTATAATGCATACAGAAATCTATCCTTACAGATTTATTATGAGTATATCTATTATTGAATGGCTTGACGCAAATAACCTCCAGGTAAACCTTAATAAGACAAATTTTGTAAAGTTTGCAAACTCTTCTAAAAAAAAAGGTAAACTTGACCTTGTTTATAAAGAACATAAAATTGAATCTGTAGAAGTGGTTAAATTTTTAGGTATTAATTTAGACTATCAATGTAATTGGAAATCTCATGTTGACCATGTAAAAAATAAATTAAATAAATTCGTTTACGTACTCTATAGGCTTCGCAAGAGTTCTAACATGAATACTGTAATGACTGCATATCATGGTTATGTCGCATCAACATTAGGTTATGGTTTAATTTTATGGGGTAATTCTACCAATTCCTACCTTGCCTTCATAGCACAAAAAAAATGTATACGTGCAATCGTCGGTATACCGCCTTGGGAATCGTGTAAACCCTTCTTTAACAAACTGAAAATCTTAACATTGCCCTGTATGTACATACTTGAAATCGCAAAATTTGTAAAAGAACAATCGAATTTGTTTACCAGAGCCAAAGATAAATATCCTAGATGCGTTCGTAACCCAGACAGAATTGTCCTAGCTAGAACTGCTAAAACAACTTTATTTATGAAAAATTGTTATGCTATGTGTGGAGTTATTTATAACAAAATCCCAAATAAATTTAAAGAACAACCTTTCAGAGTTTTTGTAAAATTGTTAAAAGCATGGCTTATAGAAAAGTCATTTTATAGTGTAAAGGAATACTTGGAATTTAAATATAAAGATTGACATTATTAAATATTAACGACCTATTCTGAATGTAATTAATTTTTTGTTTAATTTAATTTAATGCTATAATGTTTGACTTAATTTTATAAAATATTGCATGCCATTGTTTTGGTGAAATATGTGGACCTATTATAATTATTATGAACTTTTAACCATGTTTCTCGCAATAAATGATTTATGATTTTATGATTTATGATTTATGATTTATGATTTATGATTTATGATTTATAGATTAACTAATCACAAATTATAGCTCATTCACTCACTATGACACTGCTATCCATCGTTTGACAAAACCCTTCAAAACTTCACTTAAGGAATGAGTGGTACCGAAGTGAATATTAAGTATGGCAGAATACCATCCAATACTATAATGTGTTATGATATGCCCTACACGCGATGTAGAGAGTAGAGCGTGGCGTGGGCGTTCAGCGGCGGACTTGTCGAGAGGCCAAGGTCCTGTAGAAAGGAACTTTGAGATTTTGACCTTCCTCAACATTTCCAGCAAAAGAAAACAAAATGATAAAACTTGAAGTGCGATGATTTGTATTCGCACACGAATGGTTACGTGTCCTTTGCGAACAACTACAGAGCCCTAATATGTCCCCTCCCCCCCTTCCACCCCCTCCACCCCCTCGCCGCGGCCTCTCACTAATGCACCGATTGTACACTGTTAGTTAATGTACCGCACTACTAGGTATGTATATGCATAATCTGAAACCAGGTCTAGTTGAATTGCAAAATGTATTAACATTTCTTGGTTACCTACAAATGATAAATTTACATAATTAAATACTGCCGGACAATTTACTCAGCAAAATACTGCCCCGTCTTAGCTTAAAGCTTGTGTCACGGGTAGTATTTATATTATTTGTATTTCATTGTATACATAGAAACGCACAGAGCACGGAACAATGGAACCAGCAACCTCTTGCATCGCAGACGGATCCTCGGCCGCTGTCCTTTCCGTCAGTCACAGCCTCAAACATATCTATCGGCTTGGCATTCGCCTTGGACATGTCATTACTGACCATTATTTTTTACAGTTGTTTTTTTATTCAATCTCAATAAAAAACAAATGAACAGTTCAATGTTAATCCTTATTTAATACGAGTCAGTAATCAGAAAGTAAGTAACTCTGTCTGTCTGTTAAAAATTATTGAAAGTTATAAGTAACGTACATACCTATACGATATAATGTTTGCGTAGGCACGCGGGCGGCGGAAGGAAGCCCATACTTCAATTATATTTTAACTCATATTTAATTGTTTTGCGAAACATTAATTTTACTTGTAAGTATACAATGTTTCAAAACCTTGTTCGTCTTTGATAGTTCTTTCAAACAAAATCAGCGGAAATTAGATATCATAGTCAGTTCTGTCAATAGGTCTCTAATTTTTTTTAAAATATTTATTAGGACCCTACTTATTCAGATTATAACGTGTAGAATCCGATAGTCACAATATATTAATTTATCTCACAAAATCTCAGTCACACTAACATAACAATCTTCCATTTATCAGTGTGGGTGAGCGAGTATGCAGTGAAAATCGCGGCAGAAACGACTACGAGAGTTGACAACAGCGACCGCGTGCCCCGCGTGGCGCTGGCATATCGAAAATATTACGCGCAGCGCTAACCAGAATTAGTTCTGTAGCCTACAATCATAGATAAACCCCACTAGATACCGCATGACAAGCGACGACCGCGCGCCAAACATATGGTTAAATCAACCATTATGAAAAGCCCCGCCTCGAAACACGGCTTTAGTTGCGACCAAGTGTCAGACCCGTGAACTTCATATACGTTTCTATAGTCTAACGCAAGTGAAGAGGTCAGCATAATAATGGCTACTCGTACAAAGGATGTTCACTTGTCTCTTTTCCGCATTGCGCTTATTGCACTCGTTGTCCTTCTCGGCGAAAGCACGTGTAACGTTAGTGATGTAAATTCTAATCGATATCGTTAAAAATGATAGACGACGTATATAAGCGGGTCTCTCGGTATTATTGTATGTAAAAATAAATAAGTTATCCATAAACCGTTTAAATATGTTTATTACTTACTCACTCAGTCAAATGAATTATTTGTGATAAATTTTTCTAATATTATTTTTAAATTTTTAAGTTCTACAGGTTTTGTGTATACCAAAAATAAATACATATCTACCTACCTACATGATGCTATTTGCTACAACGCCTTTGTTCCAGTCCCTGCAACCCGCATCTTCCTCCAATTTAGGTGCGTTTGAATCGGAACAAAAGTATTCTAATGCGGTAATCTAGTTTCGGTGATCTGTGATACAATAGACACTATTATTGTAATCTGAAGCAATGCGTCAAATTTTTACACGTCAAATAATATATACAAAATTGAAATGCGAAAGTAACTCTGTCTGTATGTCTGTTACGCTTTCCCGCACCTCTCAACCGATTTTGATGAAATTTGGCACATACAATCTTTAGAGATCTTTCTCAGGGGAGAAAGAACAGACTTTTTACCGCGGAAAAATACATGTTTCCGCGGGAAAATTTGATTTAGATGAAATTTAGTATGGAGATAGTTGCAAATAAAAGTATATGGCGAGAGACTATTTACCGCGGATAAATACATGCTTCCGCGGGAAAATATATGCTTACGCGGGAAAATTCGATTTAGATGAAATTTAGTATTGAGATAGTTGCAAATAAAAGTATATGGCGATAGACTTTCTTCCGCGGAAAAATACATGCTTCCGCAGGAAAAGATAATAATGCTTACGCAAGAAAATTTGATTTGGATGAAATTTAGTATGGAGATACATAGTTGCAAATAAAAGTATACGGCGAGCAGAAGTCGCGCGGGGGCAGCTAGTTATAAATGACAAACTACTTATAAAATTGGTTCCGGCACAGAATATTATTAGTTAGTACGGCGCACGGAGAAAATTGTCATAGGTCCGTCCAGCACAACGTCTCGCCCCGCACTGAATTGAAGGGCCCGCGAAGGGGAAGATCGCGCATTGCGTGTGTCGTTTTACGTAAAAAATTCGTTAAAAATCGCTGGGATTTTTTTTCGAAAAAGTAAGCTCAGGAGATGATTGGTATTCTTTTATTCTATATGGTGATGAAAATTAAAAAATCTTATGATTAATAGATTAGGATTTAAACGGTTCTTGCTGAAAAAGTAGACGGTATTTTACACTATTATTTCAGGTACTTAAAATAAAAAAAAAAAAATTTCGGCCTCAAGAGATGATGCCTTATATGGCATAGATTATTGTGTAATTTTTTCAAAGCAATTCCGTTAAAGAACAAGGAAATAAATGGTTTCTGCTGAACCCAAATTTACCAAATTCACGCATATCTACGCCTTAAGTGCATTTAACGTGCGTTTAATTATAATTAGGAACCATTGATCAATGAAACTATCAAGAACCGTATAATTAATGTGTTGTTTGTCGCTGAGGAACTTTTGTTTAAGTACTTTTAAGTTCTATATTTTTGTGTTAATTATTTACTTAGTTAAAGTTTTCTTTGTCTCTTTGTCTCTCTTCCTCTCAAAATAAAATAAACATAAAATAAGTACGGTCACATAACGAATTCGCAAATATGCGGGCGTAAAGAAACATTAAGTATTCAATGAAGTAATTAATAAATTGCAATAATTATGTAAGCAGTAATAGCATAGGTCATGCAATGTTATAAGTGACTTATACAATGGACCCAGTTTGTGCACAACTTTTGCTAGTTGAAGTACAAGTTAGGGCACCGCTGCCTAGTTTATAATATTGATATTGTTATTGCAACGCCGCACGTAGAGACCGTCATACGTCATACGTCACACTCACAACTCACAACTCCCGTCCGTCGCCGCGTCTGGAAGACTTCAACGCGCTCGCGCCGAACGTGTAAGTTGTCTTCGTTTCTATAATTGAGTTCCCAAAGAATTTCACCAACTGCTAAAGTTTTTTATATACTCGTAAAGAAACTTCTTAAGGGTTAATATGTATTTGTATGAAGGGTTATATTTAAATGAAAATTCTAAATAAAAATGGAGACCAAAGAGATAGTGACACCCGGATAGTTTAAATAATTTAGTTCAGCAAAGTTCAGAAAGTCGCTTCGTCCTCGCCGCTCGCGTTTGCTCAATAATTGTATAACATGTAAATGTGATGTATTAGGGCACTCGTTGGCAAAAAGTGTATCGATATCGGGGTGATTAGCGGGAGAAGGCGCAGGCAGGTCGCCGTGACCTCCCCCCTCCCCCCACCGGCGGGCGCGGGCCGGCGTGGGGCCGCCGCGCCGCCGCCGCCGCCAGTCCTCTCACCGACACCATGGTGAGCACACGCGTCCCCCGCCCGCTGCTGGCCGCGCTGCTGGCCGCGCTGCTGGCCGCCTCGCTGAGCGCCGCCTCGCCCGCGCCGCGCCTGCGCAGACAGCTGGCCGCCGACGACGCGCTGCAGCCGCTCCAGGTAAGGCCGGCGCCCCCGCGCCGCGCTGCTCGCACTAACCGCTTCCTTCTCACTAACGTTCACTGACATCTCTCTCGAGACATCGCCGCCGGTCCTTCGGCTCCCGCAGGACAGCGGCGCGGCGGTGAGCTACAGCTCCATTAGAGGTGATATGTATGTGTGTGTGTGCGGTGTCGAAAGTGAGTGCGGAGGATGTGAAGGTCGCCGCGACCTCACGCGGGTTGCGCAGCGCGGGTCGCGGGTCGCGGCGACCTCCCCCCTCCCCCTCCCCCCCCCACCACTGCGCCGGAAGAGACCCTCGCCCTAACACTATATTATATGGAATAAAGGAACTATACCTAAAAATCGGTTACGTCACAAAAACCCTTAGGATTAGTTTCAAGTTCAACACGACACATATCAAATATTAGCTTTGCCAGTGGTATACGCGTTTTCTCCCAAAATAAGGTACTTTCTCAAGAAATTAAGAATTAAGAAGCCGGTATACCTACTCTTGTATATACTAGTCTCTTATTCTAAAACGACCTCCTGTGCGACCAATGCTAATGGCGCAAGAAAGGCTCAACAAGTTTATTGTAGGTATTGTATTTATTTTTCACCGTAGGTACACTTTGTTACACTTGGTTATGTCAAAAAGTTCTTATACCTAATCTTATTATCTCAGAGTTAACAAAACATACATTGATAGCAATACTATACAACTTCTCCAGTTTTGTTGTGTTATTTCTAAAGTAGGTACCTAAATACCAAGCCTTTTCGTCTCCGCTTTAGTCCCATATAATTTAACCGTAGACTAAAGAACCTACTACTTTCAAATAAAAAAGCAATTTGCATATCAGTCCATTCACATCCTTTAGAAAACTATGTCACATAAACAGATATAGGTATATGTACAAAGATAAACACAACTAAAACTATGCACTTTTAATAATGAAATATAAATAAGAATCCTGCGGAAAGTGTCGTAAGATTTGCGCGCACGCACGCCGGCCGACCTGCGCCTCCGGTCCGGCGCGGCGCCGCCGGTGCGCGCCGTGCCTGCCGGCCGCCGCGCCGCGCCGGAGACAACAGGCGCGGTGACACAGCGTGCGCGTTACGTAAGCCGCGCACACAGGCACCTGCTACAGATGGACTCATTAACTCATTTCTTTAGGAATATGCAACTTCATTAGGTACCGTTATTGTACCTGAGAATCCTTTTAAATCAATTTTGAACGACTGTTATGAACTACCTGCGTTATATCGAACACATACTTCGAATATTTTTATTGGCTCAATGAGCGCGGCCGCGGACAAAGCTAGTTACACTTAATACGGCTCAAGAACTCGTTAGTGCAAGAATGCCGTACTTTAATAATTATGATAAGCAAATGGGAATATAGCTCATTAGACTGACGTCGTTGTTAGCGACCCCGGGCCCTGGCGCCGGCCCCTGGCATCAGGCCTCCGGCTTCGAGCCCCTGGCCTGAGGCCGCAGCCCTGTCTTCCACAGTTATTTACCAGTATTTTTCAATGTCGGCCTTAACACCAAATATCGCCTTGCGCTCACTTGTACGCAATTCAGGATCCATAATGCTTATGCTTTGTAATTATAAGAGCGAGGCCCAATTATAGTTAATTGCGTAATTTACATTGAATAATTCGGCTTCGCTCCACAAACGGCTCACCTCGCGCCTTCCGCCGCGTCCATGGCTGCCTTTACGAGTGTGTGCGGACCACATTGTTGTAGATTGTTGAAGTTCCTCTCACAACTGCGCCAGGTACCGCCGTTGTCCCAATTGGTATTGCGCATGTGCGTCTCGGGCGCGATCCGCCAGCCCGTGGTGCACACCATTACTGCATTAGCGAAGGTGCGCGTGCAACATTGTCTCGATGTGAAGCATCGCGGCCGCGGCGATCTGTGCCCAGCCCAGGGCTGGACAAACACAATGTCCACTATCTCCGGAACATGTTACATAGTTACAATACGCCCAGGCGCAGTAGGTACCTATAAACTATCGAATTTGAACCATTCGTAAAACGTTGTCGCGATTAGGGCCCATTCCATTCCGCAAAAACCATGAAGCGAATGCAAGCGCACCGAAACAATGTTCTTGCATACGCTTGGGTTGCATTCACTTCTCACGGAAACTAGTCAAGTTTACAAAAAATAGATTGACTAACATCAAGGAGAGCGGTATTGTTCCCACGAGCGCGCGCCGGCGCGGAGGCCCCGAGGCCCCGCGGCCCCGGGGGCCCGTCGTGGCGCAACGCGGAGCTTCGGAAACACGTCCATAACCTCATCTGACGGCGTGTCGCAAGCGCCTGTCGCAAGCGCAGCGCCTCTCAGATCGTCTCACATTACCATTTCTATCGCTAACGCATAAATATTGTGTCAACTTTGTATATTCTGACCTCACCAATACAGTATCACACTCAGTATCTGCCTTATTAAGGTTATATTTCAACAAGATTGTGTCGTAAATAGTTTCCAACAAATGAAGCGTTTTGAAAACAAATGTGTACGTAATGTGTGTTGACGGTTTGCGCGTCGCTGTTGCACGGCGCGACACGCGTCCTCTCCGCGACATTCACGTCATATTATTCAAATTCACCTTCACCTTATTTTGTTCGACAAACATTTTACCTGCCATAAACGGATTTTTCCCATTCCGATATTTTTTATTCAGTTTCTTGCAATTTAACATTCAAACATAATCCCAATACAACATTAGTATTCCTACAACGTTGCGAGCAGAAGCAAAGAGTGATGCTACAGTAAGTCTTATTATTAGTCTACTGATTGTTAGTTTTGTAGGCGAGAAGAGACGCTCGGAAACCACACAGGAAGGCAATCCGGTAGCAGAGGCTCTGTTGCTTCTTAAATAGTCAAACCGTAGTGCGTTCTCATCGATGCAGATGCGGCCCCAGGTCGCTCGCTCGTTGAGCCGACGACGTGCATGGTCTGTACGTCTGTCACTAAGAGGGACTCTGTCTGCAAACGCTTTTGACTTCTCGCTGGGAACGGGCTATTCTGTGCGGCTTGCGCTTACCGCTGGTGATGGCGCTTCTAGAGTGGGCGGAGTGTTGGCGGAGAGCGGAGAGTGTAGTGTGGCTGTCGCAGGAGGCGGAGGCGGAGGCGGCGAGCGGCGCGGAAGCGGAGGCGGCGCCGCGCGAGAAGCGCAAGCTGGAGGGCATCACGCAGGCCAAGTTCGGCATCAAGAACGCAGTGCTCGGCTTCGTGTTCGGGGTGAGTGTCCGTCCCGTACCCTCCCGCGGCTCCGGCGCGCACCGTCCCGCTCTCACGCGCCTCTCTCTCCGTAGAAACTCAACTCGCTGATCGACGCGAAGACGCGGCTCGTGGACACGCTGGACCGCAAGAACATCGAGCTGAACAAGCAGTACGGCATCGAGCCGCCGGCGCCGGGCGGGCTGGGCTCCATCACCGGCGTCATCGGGCAGGTGATCGGGCCCAAGCTGCAGCTGCTGGGGCCCAAGATCCAGGCCGTGTCGGGGCTGCTCGGCGGCGCGTCCGGCGGCGGCGGCGGCTCCGGCGGCGGCTCAGGTGGGGGCGGGCTCGGCTCCATCCTCTCGCTCGTCACGTCGCTGTCGGGCTCCTCCTCGGGCGGCGGCGCCGGCGCCGGCGCCACCGTCGAGACCATCGACTCCTCCGAGGAGGACGACTCCTGATCCCTCTCCTCCACTCCCCCCTCCCCTTCCTTCCCCTCCGCCTCCAGGTCCTATGCACTGTACAGTCCCGGTGACCATGTTCCAGACCTTTATATTTATATTGTAAATAGTATTAGGTGCGCTGTGGTATTTTGATATTAAATGTTTTTGTATATATGTGTGTTTTACTGCAACACAGCTGACTGTAGACCGCAGCGCGCCCCGCGCGTGTCGCCATCACCATGTGCCACCGAGCTCGCTTGTTTCTAGTCGGAGCTAGTCCTTAGTTAAGGATCTTGTTGAATGCAGATATCGGGCGGTCGCGGTCGCGCTCCGCCGCGCTCGCCCGGCTGCTCCACATCCACACACAGACATCATTAACGTACTTACTGAACTCGATCCAAATACGCAACAGCTACCTCCGGTGGTTTGTTCGCGTCGACCCGGCGGCGCCGCCTGCGTCGATCGCGGCTGTAAATGCTTTACAACTGTAAAATATTACAATTATTGAAGTACCTAATATGTTAATGTGCGGGCATGGGTCAAGAACGATACGTGTTTCTTAATAAATTGTAATATTAAGAAACGCAAACCTCACGTAGGTAATGTACAATCACCTTCTGACGTAATGTTGGCATCGGTGTGAAGGCGAACTCCTTTCCACCGCCGCGCCGCATCGCGCCGCGCCGTGCGGTGCCTCGCAGCACACGCGTATAACCCCGTGTTACACGTGACCAAGCACATGACTGTATATTTATTTTAATTAGACTATTTATCATTAGATTTGTTCATATTAGACACTTTGCTTTTGTATATTAAAGATGCAGACGGCGTACGTAGCGGCATATCAGATGTGGTTTAGTGTTTGTTATCTAATTATCAAATAGCTAATAGAAGCACTAGCTAGCGCGGGTTCCGTAGAGAGGTCGCCGCTCGTCAACCGCCGGCACTCGCACCACCCCCTCCTCTCCCTCGCATTACGCCACATGTGATCCGGAGAGATCAGTTCTATCTGTGTAAGGAACAAAATAAACGATTGGAATACAACGCGGTGTTTTCTTGTAGAGTAGCGGTAGTTAGCGCCCGCCTCGTGCATACACCTCTACACCTCGATTTAAGTTTGCCCATCGAGGTCGCCTGACGATGTGATCGCCGCGGTCGCGAGCGACCTTCGCTCCGAAGTCAATTACGAGCTGTGCCGGGAACGCGACTCTAACACGAACTGTTTGCAGGAACTGAGGCTCAGTGGAATAAAAAACAAATGTGGCGTTGTAACTATCGTTTGAAGTGAGAGGAACTTTAACATTTGTATATAAACAATAACATTGTAAGTACTTATACAAAGTGTACTGTTAAAGGCATCGCGGATGGCGTGGTGGCGCGGTAGGGACGGTAGTGACGTTGTATTGTTGCAGAGTGGCAGTGGGTGGAAGGCCCCCCCGGGCCCCCCGGCCCCCCGTGGCCGGCGGCAGGCCTCCTCGTCCAGCACGGAGGCTATCCCCACGTTCGACCGCAACAAGGTCAGCCTGGACTTCCCGGGGAACCTGTTTGGGCCGTCCGTGTCGCTGCTCATCCGCACTACTAAGGTCGTGGGCGACGTCATCCAGGTGAGTCGCGGTGGGCCGCGCCTGCTCCCTGCGCCATTGCGCTCGGCATCTGCCGTTGGGAACAGCCGCATCCTATGGACCACGTTTCAAGATGAACAGTTATGCTTCTTTTATTTATCATTTTAAATTCAGTTAAATTGATGTGTGGAGCTTAAAAATGTTTTATATAATATGTACATAATATGTTGAAGCGTAGAAGTGAATGTCGCGTCGGTATGTCGGTTGCAGAACTCCGCGGAGCGCTACCGCAGCTTCCTGCGGCTGCTGCGGCCGCTGTTCCGCGGGCCCTTCGAGATCAAGGGCCTGGACCCCCCCGAGGCCTCCACCGAGGCCCCCGCCGGGCCCCCCGCCGCCGACAACGAGGTGCGGCGCCGTCGGCAGCTGCGCCAGCCCCCCGCCCCCCGCCCCCCGCACACTACCCTGCACTGAGACGTGTATGCGTCTCCATACGTAGTTAGTTATAGGCAGGTTCTACGAGTAGGTTGGGATGCTCGCCATACGACTGATTCAATGATAAGGCTCTATCTATCTATGTAGTATTATGTTATCGTCCACATAGTTAAATACAGTGTTGAGATGGCACTGGCCGATTGAACAACGAGGGACATCGCAGTTTCTTATACGAAGACCTCTGTGGATCTGCGAGCGAAGGTCCGCCTGCGATTCAAGAGGTTGCGGCTTCGGCTCCCGCCTTGGCTAAAAATTTATAAAATCGACAAATATTTGGGTGTACCTACTGTTTTCTATGAATATTAAAAAAATATCTATCTATGTTTGTATATTCTATTAAGTGGTATTACAGAAATCTTGCACTCAGAACAAAAGCTCTGAGTTTACCACGAGGCTAATTTGCTGTTGAATATTCAGCAATATTTATTTAATAGGCATACATAATAATATACAAAATCTACATAATCTTAAATAATTAAAAAACTGTTTAATTTATTGCGATAAACTAGGTCATTCATAATATGTATATGTTTTCATTACATTCCAATTACTTATGTTTATTTTTACATTAGGTACTATTTTATAAGTGCCAAAGGGATTGGATGCTCGGCTTGGTGTCTTAATTATAACATAAAGTCATTTAATTTAAATGAATATAAATCAACAATGTGCAATAAGAAGTACTTAAGTATTTATCCATTAATGCCTTTTTTGTCCACATTAAAATGTAATTGAATGTCGTATGTTTTATTTTCCCCTTTGACCGTGTTCAATGGAATCGTCGCGTGCGCCGACTCGCGCACTGAACGATCCTGAACGACAACCAATCAACTTCAATTCGAAACTGAATCTTAAGAATATTATGTTTCAAATAAAATCCGTTTATTTCCTTAGAAATAAACGGTAACTTAGAATAGAAAGAATGTTTCAGTAGCACATAAAAATAGTCTACGTTTGTATGGCGATCACTTGTTATCATAACTGTAGGAAGAATTTAATTTATTTTGTGTCCCAGACCTTTCAATATCGTTTAATGAACCTAGAAACAAAAATCTCTGAAAAAAAATAACACCATTATACCCCTACAGACCCATACATAATTATAGTAAAACCATTCTAAAAATTAACTCCCCTCCACAAAACCGTGATGATTTCAACGTGTGAGAGGAAATACAGAAAGACAGAATACACAGAAAAAAAATACAGAATTCGGTGGAGGGGCGTTCATTTTAGAAATGGTTTTACTATACAGATTTATTATGTAGTACTTATAGATTTATTTATGAAATGTTACAGAAATAACAAGGTGTATTAAGGCCTATGTATTTATTTTTATTTAAATTAAAATAATGTCTTCTTTCAGTAAAATGTTCAATCTACAATATTTAAGGTACTTTCCCTCCATGTGGCATGGCCGTGGGACACCCTGTATATAATGGCTATTGTTATAAACACATTCAATGCCAGGCGAAACGAAAAAAAGTGGCCAAGTGCGAGTCGAACTCGTCCAGGCTTACGTTTGTAGGCTTCCGCAGTAATTGTATAAATGAAATAGTTTATGACGTATTATAAAAAAAACTACTTGATAGATTTCGTTCAAACTATTTAGTTTAGAAATAAATGCTGTTAGAAACCTCAATATGATTTTTAAAGACCTATTCATATTCATAGGTACCATACGTATAAGTTCGATGAAATTTTATTTTTAAAGTTTTGGTTCCTATGAAGACCCCCAAATGTAATTGATTTTTTAAAATATATTTTATAAAATCTTTATGAAAGAGAAAGAGAAAGAGGAAGATATTTTTAAATGATTGAGCGGAGAGGAGAGGAGAGGAGAGGAGAGGAGAGGAGAGGAGAGGAGAGGAGAGGAGAGGAGAGGAGAGGAGAGGAGAGGAGAGGAGAGGAGAGGAGAGGAGAGGAGAGGAGAGGAGAGGAGAGGAGAGGAGAGGAGAGGAGAGGAGAGGAGAGGAGAGGAGAGGAGAGGAGAGGAGAGGAGAGGAGAGGAGAGGAGAGGAGAGGAGAGGAGAGGAGAGGAGAGGAGAGGAGAGGAGAGGAGAGGAGAGGAGAGGAGAGGAGAGGAGAGGAGAGGAGAGGAGAGGAGAGGAGAGGAGAGGAGAGGAGAGGAGAGGAGAGGAGAGGAGAGGAGAGGAGAGGAGAGGAGGAGAGGAGAGGAGAGGAGAGGAGAGGAGAGGAGAGGAGAGGAGAGGAGAGGAGAGGAGAGGAGAGGTTTTTTTTCTTTCTTTTTTTAATCTTTTCCTTTACCAGTTGGCAAAGACTTTTTTAATTCTTTTTTGTTTTCTTTTTCTTTTATTTCTTTTTTACAATTATGGGTAACTTATACTAATTTACAATATTTTTTGTTATTATCTCTATTAACATCTGCATTTCTACACATTTGCATCAACGATTCTTAATCTATTTTTTTTTATGTTGTTTCTACATATTCTATACTAATACATAATCAACATTAATTTAATCATCTATTTCTATTATTTACTTTTCTTACAATTTGTATACAGAACTTAAGAAATACCTCTCTCATTCTTGCATCGGCTATGATAAACCTCAAATTATTACTATTAATTTCGCACTCCATCATTACTTCAGCTTCGAATCTTAAGAGCGAAAAGACGGGGTATTCACACAGCAGGTGCAATACGGACTCACTGGCTTCTGGTTCACAGATGCATGATGGACTCGTTAGAAAGAAAAGAAGATTAAAGAAGGTTAGGTTAGGTTAGGTTAGGTTAGGTTAGGTTAGGTTTTTTTTTTTTTTTTTTTTTTTTTTTTTGCGTTCACCATAGACTTTTTGTCCATGCCTTTTTTTGATTTTATTTTATTTAATGAGCTTACATTTTTTACATATTTATTATTAATTTGTTACTCAAGATAGGGGAAGTAGTACATTATTCTATTACTTAATCTATTACATGCTTAACTTAAATCTATTCTTAAAGTATATATTTTGTTAATATTATTACTTTTTTTTTTTTTTTTTTTTTTTTATTATTATTATTATTATTATTATTATTTTTT
>OY829904.1:17367500-17375000 GCA_963691955.1 Chloroclystis v-ata
ATCTATTTCTATTATTTACTTTTTTTACAATTTGTGTACAGAACTTAAGAAATACCTCTCTCATTCTTGCATCGGCTATGATGAAGCTCAAATTATTACTATTTATTTCGCACTCCATCACTACTTCAGCTTCGAATCTTAAGAGCGAAAAGACGGGGCATTCACACAGCAGGTGCAGTACGGACTCACTGGCTTCTGGTTCACAGATGCATGATGGACTCGTTTTACACTTAAATCTATTTAAGTATTCCGAGAATCCACCATGCCCTGTGAAAATTTGGGTAGTCGTTTGCGTCTGCTCAAATTTCCTGACTAATCTATAGGCCTCCTGAGCGTACGCCGGGTCTCACCTGACTCGTACCTTCGGTTCCATTTGACAAGCGATTCCAAACGGATCTGTCGCTTGACAAATGAGACCGGGCATAGGTCATAGTCAGGACGTCTCTTGGTATTTACAGCGGCTTCTTTTGCAAGTTTGTCTGCTCGTTCGTTTCCCTCTAATCCAGCATGGGCTTTGATCCAGAATAAAGATACTTCTTTATTCTGGAGTCTGCTCTCTTTGAGGTTGTTACGAGCCTCCATGGCTAGTGGATGGAGCGAACGGTGATTGACGAGAGTCTCCAGTGCAGATCTCGAGTCACTGTAAATACCAAATGACTGTTCTCGACGCTTGAGGATTTCCCCTGTAGCTCTACAGATAGCTAGCAGCTCAGCCTGGTAGACAGTACAGTAAGTAGACAGTTTCAGCTTCAGGGTCTTGATTTCAGTTGTGCTATTCCAGAAGGATATTGCAGCTCCAACTTGACCCTCCAGCTTGCTGCCATCTGTAAATATTCGCACAGCTTGGTCGTTGTTTTGGTCAACGTGTTCTTGGTCTACCAGGCTCTTAAACTGAAGGCTCTCTGTTTCAGCGGGGTGCTTGCACAAGGCAAATGGTGTTCGTCGTTCCATCTCACTGCCAGCCAGATCTGGCCGAGGAATCCCTTTTTTGGCTCGGTACAGGGCAGCCGCCTCCTGTATGCGTAGGTCTAAGGGTAGTATTCCGGCCAAGACAAGCGCTGAGTGCAGAGAGACAGTTCGATATGCCTTGGTGAGTTTTTGTGCAAATCCTCTTTGCACCGAGTTGAGCTGCTTTTGTACACCAATTTTCTCAGTTGCGTCTCCCCAGACGCTGGCCGCGTACATAATTACTGGCTCTACTGTAGCTGTGTAAATAACCCGTATGACTTCTGGATGGAGACCCCATGTGACCTTGGCCGCCCTTGACAGATGCTTGTAGATATTCAATGCCTTTCTGCAAACATTTGCAGTATGGGCATTGAACGTTAGCTTACTGTCAATTGTAAGGCCAAGGATCTTCACCTCCTTCACCATGTTGATGTCGACCCCTCCCATGTTCAAAACGGGGGTATCGTGTTTTAGCTTGCGCGTTATGACCATGCCCAGAGTCTTATGGGGTGCAAATTTCAGTTTGTTTCTGATACCCCAGTCATGAACATGGGCGAGGGCGGCATTGGCTTTTACTGAGACCTCGAGTGCAGTGTCCGCGTCTATCACGAGCACAATATCATCGGCGAAAGCCTGACAATAGTGGCCGAGTTCATTCAGGTTCTTCAGCAGCGGATCCAGCAGAAGATTCCACAAAATGGGGCCTCCAATGGAGCCTTGCACACATCCCTTATTTGTGTCCTTGACAACTTCTTCTCCTGCGTAGCGAAGCCGTATTTTCCGGTCTTGCAGATAACTGCTCAGGAGTCGTCGAATGTTGACAGGACACTGCTCCTCCGCCAGTCTGACCTTCAGAACGGGCCACCATGCACTGTCAAATGCTCCCTCTATGTCCAGTGATACCATCGTTATCAGCTTCTTCTGGATCAACTTCTGCTGGATGTGCTGCTTAAGATCATAGAGGGCGGGTTAGGTTAGGTTAGGTTAGGTTAGGTTAGGTTAGGTTAGGTTAGGTTAGGTTAGGTTAGGTTAGGTTAGGTTAGGTTAGGTTAGGTTAGGTTAGGTTAGGTTAGGTTAGGTTAGGTTAGGTTAGGTTAGGTTAGGTTAGGTTAGGTTAGGTTAGGTTAGGTTAGGTTAGGTTAGGTTAGGTTAGGTTAGGTTAGGTTAGGTTAGGTTAGGTTAGGTTAGGTTAGGTTAGGTTAGGTTAGGTTAGGTTAGGTTAGGTTAGGTTAGGTTAGGTTAGGTTAGGTTAGGTTAGGTTAGGTTAGGTTAGGTTAGGTTAGGTTAGGTTAGGTTAGGTTAGGTTAGGTTAGGTTAGGTTAGGTTAGGTTAGGTTAGGTTAGGTTAGGTTAGGTTAGGTTAGGTTAGGTTAGGTTAGGTTAGGTTAGGTTAGGTTAGGTTAGGTTAGGTTAGGTTAGGTTAGGTTAGGTTAGGTTAGGTTAGGTTAGGTTAGGTTAGGTTAGGTTAGGTTAGGTTAGGTTAGGTTAGGTTAGGTTAGGTTAGGTTAGGTTAGGTTAGGTTAGGTTAGGTTAGGTTAGGTTAGGTTAGGTTAGGTTAGGTTAGGTTAGGTTAGGTTAGGTTAGGTTAGGTTAAGTTAGGTTAGGTTAGGTTAGGTTAGGTTAGGTTAGGTTAGGTTAGGTTAGGTTAGGTTAGGTTAGGTTAGGTTAGGTTAGGTTAGGTTAGGTTTTTTTTTTTTTTTTTTTTTTTTTTTTTTTTTTTTTTTTTTAATATTCCTTTACCATTTGGCAAAGACTTTTTTAATCTTGTTTGTTTTCTTTTTCTTTTATTTCTTTTTTACAATTATGGGTATCTTATTCTAATTTACAATATTTTTTGTTCTTATCTCTATTTACATCTTTATTTCTACACATTTGCATTTACTATTCTTAATCTATATTTTTAATGTTGTTTCTACATATTCTACACTAATACATAATCAACATTAATTTATTCATCTATTTCTATTATTTACTTTTTTTACAATTTGTGTACAGAACTTAAGAAATACCTCTCTCATTCTTGCATCGGCTATGATGAAGCTCAAATTATTACTATTAATTTCGCACTCCATCACTACTTCAGCTTCGAATCTTAAGAGCGAAAAGACGGGGCATTCACACAGCAGGTGCAGTACGGACTCACTGGCTTCTGGTTCACAGATGCATGATGGACTCGTTTTACACTTAAATCTATTTAAGTATTCCGAGAATCCACCATGCCCTGTGAAAATTTGGGTAGTCGTTTGCGTCTGCTCAAATTTCCTGACTACTCTATAGGCCTCCTGAGCGTCCGGGAAGAACAATTTGGTGACAGCTGCAGTCTCACCTGACTCGTACCTTCGGTTCCATTTGACAAGCGATTCCAAACGGATCTGTCGCTTGACAAATGAGACCGGGCATAGGTCATAGTCAGGACGTCTCTTGGTATTTACAGCGGCTTCTTTTGCAAGTTTGTCTGCTCGTTCGTTTCCCTCTAATCCAGCATGGGCTTTGATCCAGAATAAAGATACTTCTTTATTCTGGAGTCTGCTCTCTTTGAGGTTGTTACGAGCCTCCATGGCTAGTGGATGGAGCGAACGGTGATTGACGAGAGTCTCCAGTGCAGATCTCGAGTCACTGTAAATACCAAATGACTGTTCTCGACGCTTGAGGATTTCCCCTGTAGCTCTACAGATAGCCAGCAGCTCAGCCTGGTAGACAGTACAGTAAGTAGACAGTTTCAGCTTCAGGGTCTTGATTTCAGTTGTGCTATTCCAGAAGGATATTGCAGCTCCAACTTGACCCTCCAGCTTGCTGCCATCTGTAAATATTCGCACAGCTTGGTCGTTGTTTTGGTCAACGTGTTCTTGGTCTACCAGGCTCTTAAACTGAAGGCTCTCTGTTTCAGCGGGGTGCTTGCACAAGGCAAACGGTGTTCGTCGTTCCATCTCACTGCCAGCCAGATCTGGCCGAGGAATCCCTTTTTTGGCTCGGTACAGGGCAGCCGCCTCCTGTATGCGTAGGTCTAAGGGTAGTATTCCGGCCAAGACAAGCGCTGAGTGCAGAGAGACAGTTCGATATGCCTTGGTGAGTTTTTGTGCAAATCCTCTTTGCACCGAGTTGAGCTGCTTTTGTACACCAATTTTCTCAGTTGCGTCTCCCCAGACGCTGGCCGCGTACATAATTACTGGCTCTACTGTAGCTGTGTAAATAACCCGTATGACTTCTGGATGGAGACCCCATGTGACCTTGGCCGCCCTTGACAGATGCTTGTAGATATTCAATGCCTTTCTGCAAACATTTGCAGTATGGGCATTGAACGTTAGCTTACTGTCAATTGTAAGGCCAAGGATCTTCACCTTTTTCACCATGTTGATGTCGACCCCTCCCATGTTCAAAACGGGGGTATCGTGTTTTAGCTTGCGCGTTATGACCATGCCCAGAGTCTTATGGGGTGCAAATTTCAGTTTGTTTCTGATACCCCAGTCATGAACATGGGCGAGGGTGGCATTGGCTTTTACTGAGACCTCGAGTGCAGTGTCCGCGTCTATCACGAGCACAATATCATCGGCGAAAGCCTGACAATAGTGGCCGAGTTCATTCAGGTTCTTCAGCAGCGGATCCAGCAGAAGATTCCACAAAATGGGCCTCCAATGGAGCCTTGCACACATCCCTTATTTGTGTCCTTGACAACTTCTTCTCCTGCGTAGCGAAGCCGTATTTTCCGGTCTTGCAGATAACTGCTCAGGAGTCGTCGAATGTTGACAGGACACTGCTCCTCCGCCAGTCTGACCTTCAGAACGGGCCACCATGCACTGTCAAATGCTCCCTCTATGTCCAGTGATACCATCGTTATCAGCTTCTTCTGGATCAACTTCTGCTGGATGTGCTGCTTAAGATCATAGAGGGCGCATTCTGTGCTTTTTTGTGGCATGAAGCCATACTGGAGGCGGCTCAGTCTCGGGATGATGTGCCATTTCACCCGGCCTATCATCATCTTTTCCAGGATCTTTCCCAGCACTGGCAACAGACCAATAGGTCTGTATGATTTGGGTGTTGTGTAATCAGTTTTGCCTGGTTTTCTTAGTACCACTACTGTGGCTTCTTTCCACAGAATTGGGAAGTGTGAGAGAGCCAGGCATCTGTTTGCCAGTGCTAAGAAAGTGTCCGTGTCATGTTTGATGACTCTGCTGCAGATGTCTGGTGTCAGACCATCTGATCCGGGGGCTTTCTTAGGGTTAAAGCTTTCCACCGTTGAGATTAGCTCGTCTTTGGTAAACGGTGGGTCAATGGTCTCACCATGAACCCAGTCGTTTACTTCTTCTGCTTTTTGTCTGACTCCGCGGTGGTCGGCATTATCCTCTTCGAGTTTGTCTTCCGGGTAAAATGTTTGGGCTAGTAGTTTAGCAGATTCAGATGGCCCGATAGGTATTCCGTTTTGGTTCAGAGGTAAGTCTTCCTGTCTTTTTGATGTTCTACCCATTACTCTATAAATTCCATCCCATACGCTTTCCTTATCCTGTTTCTCACAGAATCCTATCCAGCTTATTGTTTGTGCATTCCTCACTTCATTCTCATAATGCTCTTTTGATTTCAGGTACTCGCTCACGACCTTCTTCTTCCGGACCTGTGCTGCGCATCGGATTCTTCGCTTCATGGTGGTGACTGTTTTTTGCAGTGCTGCGAGATGTTCGGACCACCACGGCATGGTAAGTTCTTCTTTTGTTTTCTTTTTTGGTATGGTTTCATTGCATGTTGTTTTTATTATGTGTAAATAGTCATTAATAGTTTTTTCTAGTTCATTTTTGTCTGTTATATTTTCTATATTTTCTCTATTTATGTTATTTTCAATTTTTAATTGGTCCATTTTCTCAAGAAACTGAGGCCAATTAACTTTTTTTGTGTTATATATTCTAGTTGTCCTTTTAATATTTACTCCTTTTGATTTTATTATGGTTTAATTTGAAAGAAATTCCGTTGTGGTCCGAACTTGTCATATTAGTTTCGACTTTCCAGTCTTCCACCAGGTCTAGCATATGAAGCGTGCATGCGGTTACGTCTATGTGACTGGAGAAGGTTTTATCCCCTCTTATGGTTTCGAAGGTTGGTGTCGTTCCTTGATTAAGTACCTGAAAGCCCGTTTCTTCGAGAGTTCCCGCTAAATCTTCCCCTCTTTGGTCGAATTTGTCACTGCCCCACCAGGCACTCTTAGCATTTGCATCACCTCCGATTATCACTTTCTGCATTCCAACCTCCAGTAGAACCTTTTTTAGGTACTCCAAGTATGGCTCTATAGGCTGGTCTGGTTCGAAGTAGAAGGACACCAGCGGCTATCTCCCAGGCTGTAGTGCGAATTTTTATAACTACAATATTTTTCGTTGTTAGTTCTGGATATTGTAGGATGTCCAGCTCGTCATCGAACACAGCTATAGCTGCTTTGACGGGTTGATCATCTGCTTTGGTGCTCTGGAAGATTCTTGAACCTCTGTAATCCTTCATGCTTCGAATTCCTCCTACATACGGCTCCTGGAGTAACGCAAAGGCTGCTTTGCTGTCGTTAGCTCTGATCATCAGCTCGTCAGTAGCTAGTTTTTTCCGCTGGAGGTTGGCTTGAAGAATGAGGTAAGGTGAGTCACTATTATGTGTGCCTGGTTCAACTTTAGCAGTACGCTACGCTGGCTCTCGCGAGTGCATCCCACTTCCTCCTTATCGGACATTCCTGGCTGAATGCATTATGGTTCGCGTTATCCATTTTTGCGTGCAGGCAGTTGCAGCATGTCGGTGTCAATCCCGCGAGCCAGCTAGCGCATTCGCTTTTCATGTGTGGTCCACCGCAGTGACTACACTTCTCTACTGTTTCTTTGCAGAAACGCCTTCCATGGCCATAACCCAGGCAGAGTGAACACTGAATCAAGGGGGACTGGTCTGTTACCTTAATCCTCTGTAGGTCAATGTGCACTTCGCCGGTCCCGGTCATGCGATTCCACAGGGCAGGCGAGACTCTAAGAACAACATGGCTGGCGTGAGGATTGCGGCTCTTCTTTCTAAACTTAATTTCCACTCTGTTGTCTTCCTTTTTCAGACTGCTGAAGATGTTACCATTTTGATTTCTCAAGGCGTTCACAATGTCTTCGTCTGTGTTATATTGAAGAACGTCCTTGAGAATCAAAAGAGGGTCTTTGTTCTTAACCTCTTCCACGTTGAGATGTTTTCTGCGTTCTTGAGTTTTTGCTTAATCTTTTGTCTTTCTTCCTCTGTACGGCATCCCACTATTATCTTCCTGTCTTTTGCTTTCCTCACACTATCTACTTTTATACCTCCTTCTTTAGCATTCATGACTTGTCTAACTCTCGTTAAGACTTCTTCACCCGTTTCAGTTTCGTCTTTGGAGGAGATCACAACGGAGTGTAGCGCAGCCTGTTCACGTGGCTGCCTCGCTGATTGACCGGTAACTATTCCTGCGTATGTGGTCTTCTCCAAGATTTCTTTCTGTTGGATGAGAGTCTCTTTCAGACTTTCCATTTTTTTATTGTTTTCTTTAAGTAGCTTGCTGTTTTCTTGAATTTGTTTCATC